>JAUZST010075887.1:0-21180 GCA_034779995.1 Parotocinclus haroldoi | reverse complement strand
TCGCTATACGTGTAAATCGTACAATAAAGGTTTAATAAACATTTAATATGTTATATAAATTATAGCACGTCCCGTCTCGTAACATGGGGCATGTTCGATTAATCGTACCAGCCGGTTATTAGGAACAAAACCATCCCGTCCCCATGTGGTCTCGTTAACCGGATTCGACTGTGCATCATCAGGAACTAGAACTATCTGTAATGATGTTATAATTGTTATAAATTGTTATAAAGTGCTAGCTCTGTCATACATAGAGCTTATAGACAAAAGTTTGTAGACACCCCTTCTAATTCGTAAGCAATGCTACAATGACACATTTAAGCAATAGAGCATGAGAGGGAGTGTGTTGGAGCTGGTTTATCTAAAAGTGCCCCTCGATGAATTTATGCCCTGTCCAGGGCACACCTGCCAAGTTTTGGATGTAAAAATGAGAGAAATTTTCCCCCGCGCGCTTCGAGAGCCGTCCTTCCAGCCCAGCCGAGGTTCAGTATCCCTTACATTTTAAGACAGGTTTAAAAGAAATCTAAAATACCCACTTTCAACCTACAATGAGATGATCGGAATCTGATAGGCCTACCTTTGTTGACACTGAAATGCTGTGGACGTTCCCACATCTCCCTGTTCCAGGTTTGTCCGCACTAACCTTGCGAGAACTGACACTTGCAGCAGCCTGGGTGGCAGTTCTGGCGAGGTTAGTGACATGTCAGTTTGGAGAGGCGCAGGAATGTTTTTTTTTAAAATTCGAACATAATACGGGAAATTTAGGGGAAAATACTAATACGGGAGGACGGTGGGAAAGAGGGGTAAAATGCGGTAGTTTCCCAGGCAAAACGGGAGACTTGACAGGTATGGTCTAGGGTTGCGATGCAAGGGGCACCAGCTAAAATCTTGCCTAGGGCCCAGGGTCTCAGCAATTTCTGATGTAAAAAGGTTTCTTACTTGTCGCAAAGCGTTCCAAGAACTGCAGCCCCGAACATGACGCCAACGAAGAACACAGTGGCGGCCGCCTTGGTTAATCCCTTTTTAGGGCAGACTAGATCAAACTGGAGACACAACACAAGACAGGCGTATCACGGGCATTACCTAGTTACACCGCGGCTCAGTTTGACAGCTGTCTGATCGTACCTGGCTGGCCAAAGTGGATTTATATGTGCTGCTGTCATATTCCCATCCACTCTGGCACTGGACCACGGGAAGTCCGGTAGCGTTAGACGAGTTGATCAGGAGGTGGAACTGTGGTTCTGAGAACATGTGACAGTTAGAGAAGGTCCCGTCGTCCTGTTTAGGAAGGCTGACGGTCATCCTCTGGTCCTGAGACAGAGTCCCGAAGACGTCGCCAAAGTCCACAGAGCTGATGTTGCAGTGATGAGGCGGCGTGGCGGCGATAAAGTTGTTCAGCAGGAAGTGCCACGGCAGGGTCATGCGCGAGATGCCCAGCAGAAAGAACATGATGATCTGGAAGGGGCCGAAGCCTCCTGCCTCTGAGAGAATGCTCTCAAACTTCATCCTGACTGGGGAAAGCCATTAAGGAACGAATTATACACGCTGAGCAAAAACGAGTGAGCGCTGACATCACCTGACCTACAGAAGCTTGAAGCTTGGTCATGGGGACACTTGAAGAATGGGACAGCCGAGTTCAGTAGCATCACGTGATGCTCTTTAGACTGTTGTGAATTCCTGTTGGGGCAATGCCAGCTCGAGTGCATGGTGTCATCACAGCAGAAGCGGGAGCAGACACGTGGAGGACATGCAGACTCCACACGGAAAGGACCCAGGCCGCTCCACCCTGGGATCGAACCCGGGACCTTCTCGCTGTGAGGCAGCGGCGCCGCCCACCACACAGGAATGTCACATCATGTTCATTTTCTTTATGACATCTAATGCAAGTGCATATTTCAAACACCAGAGGGCACAATCATGAAGGAGAGATTTGGGATATTTCAATATTTGTGTAGTGCTTTCACACACACACACACACACACACACAAACAATTGATACAGAAAGCTGTTTGACAAACTGAGCATAATATGAGTCTCAGCGGAGACAAAAAGTGGAGACAAATGCATGACGCTGTCACCTGCAAAAACAGTTAATTGAGTAAACAGATATTCGAGACGTTTGAGATTAAAGAGCAGTGAGCTTTATCAGTTTATGGTAGCAGTCATTTGTGTTTCTAGAACACTTCAGGAATAAAGAAGGAATGTCTTTGGTCCAGTGCGGAATCGACAATCATGAGAAAATCCAGACTCAGTATCGCAATTGAATCGAATCGTTACACCCCTAAGCTGGTTGTGTGATGTGCATCGAAATCTGTTGCATTCCAAACTCCAAACTCCAGAGCAAAGTAGAAGCGCTTTCGTCATTTGCCTCAGGGTTTTCGACTCCTACTGTAACTATAAAAGCCATAATCCGTCGAAAATCAGATCCTATCGTAATAATAAACTCATTTCTTTTCAGCAGGAGGTCTTTGAACGTCCCGTGCCTTCAAACTGTGTTTAAGCTGATCGACAAGATTCTGGGGCAGGAGGGACAGAGTGCTGCTGTGCACAGCTGTACGACTTCACCTTTGTCCGAAAATGCTTTCAGAGCTGAAATAAATGAATCTAGTTAGCTGCCTTATCATGCACTGGATCTTATCATGCCATTGCCTTATCATGTTGAACTTTCCAAAGCCGTCTGCGTCTGTCTGATCATCGCAAAGTCTGACAATTTGTAACTGCACGGAGTTTAGTCCAGCGAACTTGGTGTGAAAGCGAATGCACGCGGCAGCATCAAATATGTGAGATGTTTCAGGGTCACATGCTTCATGGGCAAGCGCGTTCACATTTACAGTTAGGGCATTTAGCCGACGCCCTTATCCAGGGCGGCTTACAACTCATACAGTCTTACAATCCAAGCAATGGTGGGTTAGAGACCATGCTTAAGGACCCAACTGTGGCAGCTTGGCAGAGGTGGGATTTGAACCCTGGACCACTGGGTCGAGAGTCCAGTACCTTAACTGGACGCAGGAAGACATAATAACTGGTGGGATTGTCACTGGGATCTTCTGTGTATTAGTTATTCTGCAGCAGAATGTCTAGCTCCTCTCTGGTCTGATTGGCTTCTCCTTCGGGCACTTTGAATTGCGCAAATGCTGACATGTGCAAGTGCAAACATGCCTTCGGTTCGAGGAAAGTAGCAAGTTGCTTTCATACACCCGTTCTAGATGTTCTTGGTTTACCACAGATGTTAGAGAATCAAAAAATGATTGACGCAATCCGGCATTATTCTCAGCTCAGATAACCCGTGAATTCGTACCCAACCTGCTCGGTTCAGACCCAAAAGCTTATTTTACTCACCCTCTTTAGAGTGACTGCACCAGATCCAGAGTGTAACATCAGCAATCAGTCTCTGCTCCCTCGGCACTGGAGATAATAAAACGCGGTTTGTCCCCTGTGCTGTTTTTTTTTTCATCTCTTCAGCCAGTCAGACGTGACAGATTTGAATATTCATTTCTGTTCGTCAAACTGCGTTTCACACTGGTTTCCCCGAGATCCTGAAGTTATAAATGCCTCATATTGTGATTGTACTGGAAATGAAATGGAATCTGTGCATGTAATGCAGTTCATGTTGAAGGCCAGCGCTGTACACCATTACTGCATGAGATAAGAGTTTGTTTGCAGACTCTTTAAAAGTAGGCAGACACTCTTATCAAGCAACTGATTTAAGCATTTAAGGGCCCTATTGAAGGACCCAGTTTGACAGGCTGACAGTCCAATGCCTTAACCGCTAATTGACCAGAGCATGGCTTGGCGCAGAAGTGGATGGCAGAGCTAACCCCGTAAAGATCAGACTGGAGGGAATGGTTTTAAATGTCCTCTTTTCTGCTGCACAGACCAGCAAGCATCTCTGTCAGGGATGGTAGTAGCCTAGCGGTTAAGGTACTGGATCCTGGACCGGAAATCAAATCAAAATCAAATCCCACCTCTGCCAAGCTGCCACAGTTGGGTCCTTGAGCAAGACCCTTAAACCACAACCCACCGCTTGGATTGTAAGTATCTGCATCAGTTGTGAGTCGCTCTGGATAAGGGCGTCTGCTAAATGACCCCCATGAACAAAACAGAGCTACAATGAGGCCTAGTAGCAAGAGGCCCTCCCTGCAAGGCTGGGTGACGGACCTACCCAGCTCACCTCACCGGCGATGGGATACAAACTGAAGTGGGCCAGTTGCTATAGCAGTGGTAACATCACTGAGCCTCTGTAGTTCAGATCCCACCTCTGGTGAGAGGAGACCCTCGGCTACGTCCTGGCCCCCGGATCTTCAGAGTCTCGCGTTGCCAGAACTTTCGTTTTTAGCAAAATGAGCAAACAGAGACAAGATGTACATCAGAACACTCGTGTGGCTTCTGTTTATTGATTGGCATCGCTAATCGTTTGGATAACTGGTCAGAATATTTGTGATCAACGTAAGCATCCAGCCGATCGTGAATCAGCCATGGAACGGTCATGCAGGGCTTTCTTCCTGGCTGCCGGAAAGTACAGGGGACGATGAGAGATCGCTCACGATGAAGCACGTCCATTCGTCACAATTAATCGTCATCGGGGGACCTTCAGGATCATTCTGGCACGCCCTAGAACCTTCTGGAACATTTCTAAAATTCGTGTCTGCGTTCCATTGGAATACTACAGCATGCAACCGGTCTGCAGCGCAGAGGAAACCGTCCAATCAGAAACGAAATGCGTTTAAATAGTACGCACATGGACATCAGCATACACTCGTCGGACACTCGTCACTGCAGCAGATCACAAGGCAAAAGACCATCGTTGACATGACAAGCAAGTCGAGGCAATTGTTACGCTCAGTTCATATTTATACACCAGCAATTATCATGTCGTAGAATGTAGAAACAAATTTCAGTTCGGGCTTTTTATACGTGAACCCCCTGTCGCTGTCGGGATCGGTGAACATGGCTGTTCTGCCAATATTTCTTTTCTCAGGCAAAAAAAAGGCATCTCCAACGAGCGCGTAGCGAGCGTTGTCGGACAAACGCGCCCAGAAAGCAACACTTGTCCGTTTGATTCGGTTCGAAAAAACAAAAATAAATAGATTTCGTCTGAAAAAAGTGCTTGTCTTATCTACATATTCTCAACAGACGGAAAACACGCGAGCATAGCAGAGAGCATGCCGAAGCGGAAGTCGCGTTAGTAAATGGACCGGTCGGAAAGAAGGCTGCTAACGAGCGGGCCGATCAGGTGCAGCATTCTGGGTAAAAGGTGTGGCTTGGAGAAGGAAGCAGTTAATGCCAGGTTGCAAATCTAGGCAAACGGTATGGACCGGAAGGGAGCGAGTCACCCCGAACATGTGGACACCCCTGCTCGGCAACCAATGGACTATTGGGGCGAGGTAACCCTTCTAAGCTTGAACATGATGCCAGAAAACCAAAGCATTGGTCGGCAGAGCGAAGGCTCCCATTGCCGAGCTCCCTAGTTTGATCCCCACCTCTGGTGAGGTGAGGTCTGGTGGTTACGGGGTTGAATTTCGCTTTTCAGCAAGCGTGGTGAAAGGTCGAGAGGGGTCGAGTGCAACGCAGTCGGTTCGGGTTGTGTTAGTTCCTGCACTCTGATCTCTAGGTCTTAGTACCCCTCAGCGTGGGGGGTTTGTCGATCCTTCATTTGCGGACGTATTAACCATAAATACTGATAATATCTTACCATTAGGGAGTTAACATGTTACAACCCGATCGGATCTTCCTGGCTAGCTGGTGCTTATGTTACAAAAAAAAAAAAAAAAAACTGGTTCGCGTTGAACTTAAGAAGATTCACTCAGGCGTTATAAATGAGGTACAGGCTGTGTGCGCTGAAGCGTCTTAGCTGAACCACAGTCATCGGAAATTGGAAACGGATTCGGGATTCGTTTGTGCATCTTTTCCTGAAAGCCTACTGAGGTATAGCCAGTTGTGAGAGCGAGCGCTGTGAGTTGCTGAACGCTTTCAGAACGACGTCATAACCCATGAGCATCAAATGGCGTCTACAGATCATTCATGTGTGTTTGGAATGCGTGGTTGGGTTCGGGGTGCCATCTTCGCACCTATGCTTCGATCCCTGCCTGTGGTTACTGTGTGCAGAGGTTGGGCTATTTGGTATGTTCTCCACCATGTCGGTGTGGTTGATCCTGAAGACATTGTGCAGGACAACCTGAAACTTTCAAATTGTAGCGTTTTTTTATTTTTTTTATTTGACACCCCGTTCTGGTCACCTGACAACCCGAGGAGCAAGTACAGCACCAACTGGGCCACTCTGGTTCATTCCCCACCTCGGGTGAGGTCAGGTTTCCTGGCACCTGTGAAGTTCGGGGTCTGTCCAGGTTTGGTCTGTGTTTGGAAGGGGGGGGGGGGGTATTGGGGGCTTGGTCTGTGACGGTCACCTGACCAGACCGGGCAGTATAATAAAAGTAATGGTCAAATAAAAATGTCCCCAATTGCAAAGTGTGTGTGCGCTCTAAAGCGGTGAAAACAAGCTTGTAGAAGGCGGCTTCTTTAGCTCGCCTCGGTTTGTTCGTGGCATGCCCATCGGAAGCATCGTTGTGATGGTAGGACCGTGCCACTGCGGGGTTTCTTAAGGCATGTGAGGTGTGTTCCACTGACTGAAATGCTCTGTCAGGTTCCATACACGCTGTGGTCAGTTTATTTATGTGTGTGTGTGTGTGTGTGTGTTCGGGAGAGTCCTCTTATGAGGTATTTAAGCAGCTGAGAGCACCATCCAAGTGTCTGAGTCCACTACATGTAACTGGAAACATGTAAGATAATATAATGAGACGGTCCAGCTGTCCTATCTTGCTAACCCGGCCAATGCAGTGACCCTGGTTCGAGTCCTGGATGATACCTACAGGAACGACTGGCTGGATCTGAGGGACGAGAGAAAGGATGCGGCAACAATCCTTTGGTGGCTCAACAGTGACCCCTAATGGCCCCGTAATAGACTGGCAGTACAGCCGTTGCACCCTACACCTGACGGGGAGGTTTGGAGTCCGTTTGAGCTTTGGAGCTCCCGAGTGTTTTCCGGCCACTGTCGCCCCAGGTTTGCTCAGTTAGGAATGGCCACGCCCCCTTCACCAGGACTGACAAGTATGGAGGCCATATACCTTCTTGACTGGCTACAGTGGCTATGCCTCCTAATGGTTCTTAGTAGTGGACTCAAACTTCTGGATAGTGCTGCACAAATGAATTTGTATACTGATTACCGTAGCCTAGCTGTAGTACAAGAATATAAGTTACAATGCCCATGGAATCCCTTTTTACAGTAATTATCTGCCTTTAGACTTGGAATCTGATACTTCTCGCTTCCCTTTTGGCGCTCCCGCTGTCTGGGTCCCCTTGCCCCTCTTTGGGGTGGCGTCCTGTGGTTTGGATTTGGACTGTGTCACTGAAAGTGGGCGTTGCCCTCCGTGGAGGATGCGCTGGGGGGAGGGGCTATCAGTACGTGAGTTAGCACGAGTGGAGACGCTAGCGTTGCGAAGGATTGGCATGGCGGGTCGGGAGTTGCCACGCGTAGCAGTCCTGGGAGTCGACGAGGGGCAGGGGCCAGTTGGCGCGGTGCGAGGTGGTAGTGTTTTGGAGGAGTAGAGCAGCGGGCGGGGCTTCTGCTGATGAATGTTCGAGTGGGCACTTGCCGACTTTTGAATTCCAGAGCTAACGGAACTGAGGAGGAAAGAACAGAAAAGGCTTGAACAGGAGAAGTTGTGCAAGCTAGAATAATACGACGATTGATTTGTTAAATGGAACGGCAAAGAAACTAAGGGTAAGCTATTTGACCCACCTGGCCTGAACAAAGGAGATGGATCTCTGAGTCTGAGGTGCCGTCGCACTCCCTGATTTGACGGAAGCCTTTTTAACGGGCGTGACCGGCCGCGGGATCCGACTCCTCGTTGACCCTTCGTCTCCCCTCGCCCTGGCCGAGTCATCTGATAGGTGAGTGTCGTCCTCGGAGGCAGTCGCGGATTGGGTGGATCGTTTCCGCTCCAGGACGAGCCGAGCAAGCTGTGGCCGTCGGCTTTTACACACCAGATGCAACTGGTTGGGGCTGGTTTGAGACGATCGATCCGATCCAGTTTCCTCCTCTGAGATTAGCACTGGGATACGACTGCGCCTGCGTGGAAGGGTTTGTGGAGACGGCGCGTCTTCGGGTTTCGGCTTCACCTCCTTCTCGAAGTCACCGACTACCGCAGAAGCCGCCGTTTCTCGACGGTGCTGTTCAACCGGGACCTCGTCTGGTTTGCCTCCCGTTGCGATATCGGTGGACTGAGCTTCTTCCTGCCTAGCTGAGGAAGGTCGTCGTTGGTCGTGCCTTTCATCCCAGGCTTCTTGCTCCAGCTCCTTTACCGTAGGGCTGCACACTTCTTTTTCTTCATCTTCATCTTTCTCCTTGCCCTCCTCACGGTCAACTCTTTTATCCTCACTCGGCTCACCAGCGCTTGCTCCACCATTTTCCTCAGGCCTGTCCTCTTCTTCTTTTTCACCGTTTGCTTGCTCCCCTTCCCGACACTCAGCTGGCCTTTCCCAGAGAATCTCCTCTTTACCGCTGCCCTTTTCCTCTCCGGCACTTTCATCCTTCCTCTCCTCTCGTTCGTCTTCCCGCTCTTGCTTCCCTGCCGTCATCACGATCCGGTGCGTCGTCTCGGCAATGTGCACGAACGTCCGTTCCACTTTCGCCAGCGGAGGCGACGAAGACCGCCCGACTGCCGCCGCTGCGCCTTGCCTGAGCACGGACGCCAGAGCCCCGCGCTCGGATTCGTCGGGTGCTTGCGGCGTCACCGCCCCCAGTGTACCCTGTCCGTCCAGAGGGGAAACGGCCCCGTTGCCTGTAGAGACGAGCACCAACGTCCGTGACGCTTCTTCCTGGTCTTGATCGCGAGGCGGCGGAGCCAACAACGTAGAGGCAGCACCTTCAGGGCTTCCTTCGCTCCCAGAACGGTGTGAACCTCCACCTGGTTCGTCGAGCCGAGCGTCGAACATGAGCACGGTGGACAAGAAGTCGACTCGCTTCACTCTCAGCTCTGCCTCCGCTAAGTCCTGTAGGCGAGAAAGGGAAAATGTGGATCAAGCAACATATCATTGGGGTGCATGCAACAGGGACTCCTATCCATCCCTGCCATGGTTTGGATGCTCATGTTTCCACGGAATGCTCTAGAGGGAGAGGCACCCGAAACCCGGCAACCCTTTACCAGGAAAAAGAGACAAACAACCCCCTGTACTCCCGCTTATTCCTGGTTAGGGGGGTCATGGGGGTTCTGGTAGCAAATCCCCAGAGAACCCATGGTGCAGTGGCAAGCATGAGCTGGATATGTTCATCACAGGGCTGAATCCTCCCTCTGACACAGCTAAACATGCCCCCACACGCCGCCCAACCCGGGTGGAAGGCACTGCTACAACTTTAACCAGGGGTCCCTGCCTGCGGTGGCGGGGCAAAAAAAGCACGTAAGCCTATAAGAAAGGAGAACAGACCCAGCTTTGTTCTTCTCTAGATCATTTAATCACATTTTGGTTGTACATGAGCTTCGCCGGATTGTCTCAAAACAATGACGTACATGTGTGAAAAGGCACCACAGTCTATTTTATTACAGTGTAGTACTTTGTTTTGTTTTTTTTCTTCTTTCTTTTTTGGTTCTAAAAAACACATTTCAAAGTGTCGTGAGCGCGTATGTACAGCGGATAAAACCGGTGAGGTGTTGTGATCCGTAGCAGCGCGTTCTCGTTTATTTCTTTACAAATGCCTATAGTACATGCGTCCTTTATTATACAGCTTCGTTACGCGACGAAGGAAAACGACCAGGTGCGAGGCGTCACAACCAGTGTGACCCGGATACACACAGAGGGGTAGCCCACCGCCTCAAGGACCTAGGCTGGAGTCCCGGGGGTGCCTTCTGTGATCGGCTCTGTTGACGTCAGGGTCGGACCTTTAATAGCAAGCCATCCCCGGTGCTTACGTCTCTGCCCTGCATCCCCGACCGGAACAAATCAACAAACAGGTAACAAAAGAAACAAATTCCTACTAATAACTGTTTTTGTTTTTTTTTTAGAGAAGTGGACCTTTAACGATTGAGCTCCACTGTGTTTCTGTTAGGAAATCTACAAGTAAGACCATCATAATGGAAGATAGAACCAGCTTTTAGTGTAATTCCGACTTTCTGGAGGGTTATTTATTTATTATTGATAACGCTGAATCGAAAACAGTCGTTAGCAGGAAATTTTGAGCAAACAGTTACAGATTTTACGATGCTTCTTGCTCACGCTCCCTCCTGGCTACACAACGTCAGCGGGTCGCAAGGCGGTCGAGCGCGCTACACTACGTGACATCGTGTGACATTAAGACGAGCAGTTACGAAGTATTGAACGCGGTCGTCGTTACAGTTTTGCCTTCGCGTCATAAAGACATTCACGGATAAAACAGAGTAAACAGCGACCGCGAATCGCAAAGTGCATCTATGTAAACGAAAAGGTCTGGAAATCAAACCCGTCGCCGTCGAGCCTTCAGGAAGACAACTTAGGAAAGGCGGAACGTTCGGCCACCCTCCCACGTCAGGAACGCCGCACGCGAGCGAGTCACGTCTTCCTTCCGTACTGCAGGAGATCTGGACCGGCCGTTTCGACGTGATTTCTAATGTAAACAGTGTTTCGAACTCCAAAAGCAGCAAAATGGCAAACAAAAAAAACCAAACAGAAAGAAGAATAAAGAGCAGCAGCGACGTCATGCCCAGCGTTGCCAAAGCATGCATCTGTGGCCGGATTTTGACCCCGTCGCGTCCCCGTTTACACTTGCACTACCAGGATCGGGTAGAAAAAAACGTTGCCTAGTCCGGCGCCAGCTAGAAGGGGTATCTATTAAAGTGGCCAGCCAACGTATCTGCTGGTGCTTTTGAAGAATTAAAAACGTCCACAGGATGGATCTGGCAACACTGCCCATGTCCCCGGGCGACTCAGACTTTGACAAAGGGCTTCGTAAAGTTACAGTTCAGACACGGCGCGTGCGCGGTGAATCCCTATAGCAAAATAAAAGCGTACAAACAAAATACAATCGTTTTGCTCCGCAAGGTTCAAGTTCAAAACAGTTTTGCATATGGTTGCAAAAGTTCACAACTGTTCTCCAGGGCTATTGCCTTTAACATCTATTGCCTGTTATACGTCTTATATTTACATAGTTACCCATTTCCAGCAGGACATAATGAGTGAAGCTTGTAACCGTAGCATCGTGGCTAACTCCCGCTCTCTTGGGAAGGATCGTGTTTAGTTCACTGCCTCGCTTGAATTGGTCAGTAATCCAAAAAAATCTGAATCTTGTTGGCGTGTCAGCGCACCCCTAACGTCGCCTTGATCCATAGCTCGAGGAGATACATGTGATTTTCCTAAGATAATATTTGAGAACATTCTTATGAACCGCTTAGTGTTTGTCTTAAGAAGAAAGTTTGAAGAAGAAATCTGGGTGGGATCTAAAATCTGTCGACTGATAACCGACTGAAACTATTGCTGCCCAAAAGCTAAACACATAAACGAATTCAGCTCTGTTTTGGAAATCGATACTTCATGAGTTGGCTTCGGTAACGCTAATCTATTAGCAGATTTAGCTCACGCTCGGTTCGGGACAGTTAGCCACAATGCGTTGGTTTTGTGTAGTGCGTTTTTTCGCCAACCCTCCGTTTCCATTCTTACTATGGAAGACATGTCTGAATGACGCTACTGCAGCCTCTCTGACACGATGCTGACTCACACACAGTGGGTTTCACCCTAGCCATGGAGACTAGCGCTTACCTCCGCTTACATCTAGCATTACTGAATGGGTTTGAGCTACTTGACATGCTAAACGCACAGCGGTCAGAGCCAAGTCTGGGATATACAGTGGCACCTCAGAACTCCTCAAATTTGGCCAAAAACGTGCGCTTGATTGGCACTCCGAGCACTTCTATGAGCCGGAATTCCCTTCACGATTCAGCGCAAAGAGACTCAGATGCTCTGCGCCATACCGTGCTTTCCTTATTCTTACGTCGACAGTACTGTATTCGTAGTGCAAACAAATCCCCATGGGTCCTAAAAAGGTTAGTAATTAGAGCCAACCGAAAGGAAAACAGGAACTGAATCCTCTTGGCTTTCAGGCTGCAGTAAGTTTAGCAGCCCCTAGAGTTCATCAGTGTTTCGCTTTATTATCCATTACTCAACACTTTAATTAAGTCATTTTTGGATAGCTATAGGTTACTGTAAGTATTCATGTATAAGAGGCTCCCCTATGATCCAGTATGGATTATATCAAACTCATCGGTTTGCGATATCTTTATTTTTATGATGGATTTTTCAGAGCGTCTCCACATTGTAAATCGGGGAGCTCCTGTACGATAGAGCTCCCTTAATGCATAGAATAGCTTATGCAAGGGGGGATTTTCTGGGGATCTGGCACAGATGAGAAAACATGTGCTCAGTACTCCCCGTTTTCGGCTCGACAAGCCTTCTGGGACGAATTAACATCGAGAACAGAGGTACCGCTGTATTATTATGTTAAAGGTCCAGGATGAGACTTCTGGAGGGAGAAACCCACAGGTACCGACGTTATAAAGGCTAATCAACTAATTAGTGATAACGGCGCGTGCCCAGTATAGATAGGGATGGTGTTGGTGGCGATGAAACGGACAGAAAGAAGCTCAGATGTTTTTCAATTCTAAAAGTGTGACACACTCACTCCAAGTGTGTTTAGATTATACTTTAAAAGGGTTAAAAACATTTTTTTTTGCATCTATAAAGAAGCTGAAATACAACTTTACAGCATTTAAAATGTACAGTACCCTATTGTTACCCAGTGTGCAGGCTCCTTTCTACTTTTCTTTCTACACACACACACACACACACACACGCACGCACACACGCACGCGCACACACGCACACGCACACACACGCACAGGCCGAGTTTATTGCACTGTCTCTGAATGTTTCTGTAAAGCTGCATGTCTGTTAATGTAAGTGTTTATGTGTGTGCGTGTGTGCGTGTGTGTGTGTGTCTCAGATCACGTCTTGTTCATGAGCTTAGCCAGCATTTGCTGAATGTGCAGCCGCGGCAAGTTGAGCATCGAGTGGCGCGACCGCGGGCTGCCCGGTAACGCCGGGGCGTGTCTGTGGCCGCGGTGGTGGAGGTGGCCTCGGCAGAGGGCGTGGCAGTGGGCGGGGCTGCTCTCGGCCGAGCGGCTGCGCTGAATGGCCGTCCCACCAAGGGCGGGGTCGTGAGGGAAGGTTTCCATCTCCATGCTGGAGGAGGAGGGGAACACATACGACGCCAGTCTCCTCAAATGGGCCGACCTCGGCAAAGAGTGTGGTGGGTGTGGCCTGTCCTCCTCCAACTGAAAGAGACCAATAAAAGTGGAGGGATCAGGCGGGCGGGGGGGAAAAGAAGAGCGCGAAAAACCTTTTGTATGTGTATATAGTAGGGTCCGAAAAGTTTTAAGCCCACTACCAAGACACAAGGTGACACGATGGGATAGCAGATGTGTGCTGTTTGTCAATCAAAGAGTGTGCGTGCGCACGCGCGCGTGTGTGTGTGTGTGTGTGTGTGTGTGTGTGTGTGTGTGTGTGTGTGTGCGTGCGTGCGTGCGTGTGTGTGTGAGAGAGAGATGTTATGGAGGTGTATTTATTTATTTATTTATGTCAGACACACACACACACACACATACACACATACACACACACACACACATGTACACAATGTAAGAGGTGCATAAACTTTGCCCGTGATTTGTGACTGCCAAGCACACACATACACACACATAAACATACACACAACACACACATAAACATACACACAACACACACATACACACACATAAACATACACACGACACACACATACACACACATAAACATACACACAACACACACATACACACACATAAACATACACACGACACACACATAAACATACACACAACACACACATACACACATATACATCTTATAATATATTATATTACATTATATTAGATTATGCTATACTATACTATACTATACTGTATTATATTATATTATATTATATTACATTATGCTATACTATACTATACTATACTATACTGTATTATATTATATTAGATTACATTATATTAGATTACATTATATAAGATTAGATTATGCTATACTATACTATACTATACGGTATTATATTATATTAGATTACATTATATAAGATTAGATTATGATATACTATATACTATAATGTATTAGATTAGATTAGATTATGTTATACTATACTATACTGTATTATATTATATTACATTATATAAGATTAGATTAGATTAGATTATGTTATACTATACTATACTATACTATACTGTATTATATTATATTACATTATATAAGATTAGATTAGATTATGCTATACTATACTATACTATACTATACTGTATTATATTATATTACATTATATAAGATTAGATTACATAAGATTAGATTATGCTATACTATATACTATAATGTATTAGATTAGATTAGATTAGATTAAATTAGATTAATTAGATTAGATTAGATTATTCTTTGTAGGGCTCATAGGTGTTAACTTAACATCTACGCCACCCAAGATTGAGTCTTGGTTCCTCCCAAGGTTTTTTCCTTCTATATTCAGGGAGTTTTTTCCTTGCCGCTGTCGCCCTAGGCTTGTACAATTTGGGATTGGCCTTTTAAGATCATATAAGACTGTAAAGCTGCTTTGAGACGATGCTCCCTTATAAAAAGCGTTATAGAAATACATTTGACTTTGCCTTTATTAGACGCTTTTGAAGCAATTGGGGTGATCCCCTTCCCCCCCTCCCTCAGGCATGGCCATCCGTACCTTTCTGACATGACGCTGAACCCAGTCACTGTGGTGAAGGCCAGCGTAAGTTCTTTTGTTTCCGTTCACGTTTTTAACGCTGCCGTTTCCTGGTCAGTGTTGCGTGTGAGTAAAATGTGAGTGAAATTATAGTGGGCACGTAGCTGTTAGGATCCAGGGACAGTGACGACATCGTCATACCGGGTCCGAACCCAAACCCGAAATAAAAACATCTGCCTCAGGAGCGTCGGCTTTTTCCCCCTCATTTTTAGCTAAAAGGTTGTAATGTATTTCTACTACAAAGGACGACGTAATGAGAGAGTGACACGTTATAAAGGCAAACGGCAGAAAAGAGATGAGAAAACGTACATCTGCCTCAGATTTGTGGACAAATTAGCCATCCGAGGCTCTAAAAAAGTGGCTAAAAAGTCTTTTATACAGACAGCGTGCAGGAAAAGATCTCAGAACCCGACGCAAATGATTATTACATGTTCTTAGTTCCGGCTCCTACATTTAGCATCAAGTTTGTTCTCTGGATATTATGGCTTTATTTTCATTATTTTCATTTTTTTCATCTGTGCTGCAGAATGGCCAGGAAATCATGCAATCTTCTTAAAAGCTTTTTTCCCGAGAGCTTTTAAGAAAAACGATCACGCCCAACTGAAACGGAAAAGCAAAAACCGCAACGAGCACGAAGAAGGAATAATAAATACCGAGGTGGACTGAGGTCGGCTGACGATAAATTGAGGCGTCGCATCATTTTGTGTATATTTCTAGTAAATATAGTCGTATAGGATCAGTTTTATTTTCCCTTTCCAGTATTTCTTTTCCTAATCAACACGTGCCCGATGCAACCAACCAATCAGAGTGCGCGTTTCCTCCAGCACGCGCATGCTCTTACCTGTCTGTGCGGCCCCAGCAGCTCGGACTCTCTTCTCTGATGGCTTGGCCCCGCCCCTTCATCCTCTCCAGCCAGTCCTATTGTCCCTCGGTGCGTTTTGGGCCGGACCACCACGTCGCCTCCCCTTTCCGCTCTCCTCCTTCTTTCCTCGTGGTCCTCCAGCGGCCGTAGCTCCTCTGGCTCATCGTCCGTTGTTCCCGATGTGGTTGGCTGGAAGTCGCGGAGTTCCGTCTCCTTGTCGATCATCACCCACTCGCGGCTTTCGAAGTCCTCTTCCTCGGCTAACGGTACGGACCGGATGAAAGCGTTACTGTGAGCCTCATGACCTCCATCCACCGAGATCATCTGCGCCGGCTGGGACGAAGGGACGAAACGAGACGGGGAGCCCAGCATGTCCAAACGGGAGCTAGGGGGGGGGAAAAAAGGCGTTAGGGACGAAAGCGTTATCTTTTTTTTTTTTTTTTTTCATTTGTTTCTGAAATCTTTTCTCTCTTTCTTTCAATTATAGTTTGTATTTATTTGGGTTTTTCCGCGTTTTCCTTTCCTTCTTTCTCTTTTCCTTCGTTCTTGTTTCCTTTTCTTTTACCTGCTTTCTATCTTTTGTTAGTTTGTTTCTGTTTTCTTTCTTCCAGCCGCAGTTTCCCTCGTTTTGTTTTGCTTTCCCTTTCATCCTTTCGTTTCTGGTCCTTTGTTTTTTGTTTCCTTCTTCTTTTTTTTACATTGTGTTCTGTACATTTTCTTTGATTGCTTCTTTTTTTCTTCCTTGTTTTTTGGGGCTTTATTTCTTTCTCCTCCTTCCCTTTGTTCTTGGTCCTTACTTCCATTTTCGTATTTTTTTTCCCCCTATATGGCTACATTTCATTTTTTCCTGAGTACTTTCATACAAGTAGATGGTTCATGATTATATCAGTTCTGTATTAAAACAAGAACATTCGGCCTAACAGGCACACAAGAACACGTCTCACCGCCTGTCACAGGTGTCTACTCTCCCGTCTCCTCCAGTCAGGTGGTCCGATTCGGGGCTGTTGGTTCGCCGATACCTGAGGGGCCGTCCTTGAACCTCCGGGGATCCTGGGTTACCGGCTCTAGGGGAAACCGGTTCTGCTCCGTCGGCTTTTTCCTCCTCTTCTGCAGTTACTTGGGTCTGAGAAGAAGGAAGAGAGACTCACGCATTTTATTTATGCTTTTGACAAACGTCCGTCAGTAAACAGATTGGCTGGCGTTCAGTCTGACTCTCGTACCTTGCTGACGCTGATCCTGAGTTTGTTACGGTTAAAATCGGTGTCCTCCCACGCCTCTACTCCGGGTGGCACCAGCGCCACGTCTCCGGGCCTTATGGGTAACGGCACAGGCGGAGCGTTCTCCTGGTCGCTCAGGTGCTCGTCCTGGAGAACGTCGTCCGTGTTTTCTCTCGGTAGCTCGCCAGGAACCGGCGTCACGTTCACCACCCTGAGGACAAACGTGAGAACGGATGAAGGCCGGTAACCCCAGGTCCCTGAGGGCTAGGGTTCGGCGCTCGGCTGCCGTGTCGTGTGTTTACCCCACTATAGCCGCAGTTTGGCGCGTGTTTTGTTGAGGAGGCGTGGCCATGCTGTTGGAGGACAGGTCCGTTCCTGATTTCTCCCAGTCGAAGGGCTCGTTCTCCGTTATCACCCTCTCCTTCATGCTGTTCTCGAACACGGACATCAGCAGCTGCGATGAATGAATGAGATCTTTATCCAAGGCCTTACCGATACTGGGTGGAGTGGCTTGGTGTGGCCAAACAGAACAGTACCTGGAGCGTGTGGCACGTCTCGTACCCATCGCCAACCCAAAAAGGGGGCTTACCTGGTAGTCAGGTTTGGTGTAGTAATCGAGGCTGAGCACGTGCTCCAGGAAGATATAAAACTCGGATGGCATGTGTTTCAGAAGCATCTTGTGTTCGTAGCGTTCCTTAATCTGACCCACTTGCTCCTGTTAAAAAAAAAATTAAAAAACCCCAACAAAAATGGAAAAGATCAGTTGGAGAAGAGGGACGGATTTGAGCCATAATTAAGCCGGTGTTACACTGAGCTCTACCTTGTCTTTGATTTTACGCCAGGGTAACTGTCCGACGGTAAATTCAACCAGCATGTAGAACAACGACCACAAATCATCATGCCGTCCCATTTCCTGTAAAGAAAAAAAAAATTATTAATTCTTATCGTCACGTCTATCGCCCTTTCTCAGAACTCCTTGCCATGGACCAACCAATACACCAAGGCGGAAGGGCCGTACACCAGCCTGTGTCTGCGTCCGACCCTGCTTATGACCGACACTCACTGGACTACTACTAGTAAGTGTGTTAAGCAGGGGGTGGCGCGAGGGCTCAGTGGGCGCCGCCGCCCCGCAGCAAGAAGGTTCAATCCCAGAGCGGAGCGGCCTGAGTCCTCCCCGAGTCCGCGTGGGTTTACTCCAGGTACTCCGGTTTCCTCCCACAACCCAAAGACATGCGTGTTAGGTTAATTGGCGTCTCTAAAGTGGCCCTTAGTGCGTGACTGTGCCCAGAGTTGCGAGGTGGGCACCGGCTGGCCCTTCGGCTGGATAGAAGTCTTAAGCAGGATCTTATGATCTTAGGATCTTATGGCACTAAATAACAGCGTGCTAAAAGGTGGACATGTTTTCAGTTCGATCTTAATCCTGATCATAAAGAGTTAGGATTAAATGGGTGCTCACTTTGTTTTTGTGAGCGTTGACCGAAGCGTATCGCACTGTCCCACGAAAACCTGCCACCGTCCTGGGCTGGGAAATAAAAACAGGAAAGGAAATGAAGGCACTTTTTTTTTTAAACGGTTTGAAGTAATAAACATATGAAGGAAGCTTAAGCAAACAGAACAAAGGAAGGAATGAGCCTTTAAAGTGGCGTACATAAAAAAAAAAAACAATAAAGAAAGAGAAACTTAAATTCAACGAGAAAAAACTCAAAACAAAACAAAATGAAAGAGTGAAAAAACAGAATCAAAACAGAACGATGGAGCTTTTACAGCAGTCATCAAAAGAACAAAACGTTCGAAACAGAATTAAAACAGGTACTTTGGATTTTAAACGTAGTCAACAAAAGAGCAATAGAGACATGGAACATGAACGAAAGACAAGAAACAAAAGCAGTTTTTTTTTCTTTTAAAGCAGTAAATAAAAGAACATCAAAAAACAAAGCAGTTCTAAATATCAATACAAACACATTAGGCCTTTAAAATACGAAACAAAACTAACAGTAAAAACAGAGTGAGCACTAACATTTTAAGATTTTGAAGCAGCAAATAAAAGACTAATGAATAACAAAAAAGTAAAAACCAGATATTTGAAGCTTTTAAAATAATAAACAATCATAACAAAGCCGAATTAAAACAGACACTATAAGCTTTTAAAACAGAAAATAAAAGAACTACAAATAACAAAACAAACAAAAAAAGTATATATATATATATATATGTTAAGCTTTTAAAATAGTATAAACCAACAATAAAGAATGAAACAGTAAAAACAGAATAAGGATTAAAATTTTAAGATTTTGAAGCCGTAAATAAAAGACTAATAAATAACAAAAAAGCAAAAATGATTCAACCGGATATTAGAAGCTTTTTAAAATAAGACACTTTAAGCTTTTAGTGCCGCAAAAAAGGAGTCAAGAAACGAAAAACTCGAAGCAGAACGAGAAGGAAATTTTCTACATTTTAAAAGAATGCACAGAAACAACAAGAACAAAGAGACGAAACATTAGAAGTAGAATTCGAATGGTTTCTTTCAGCTTCTAAACTGAATTTAAAGATAAAACAACAGGACAGACTAGGAAAAAAAAAACAGAATTCAAACCTGTCGAAGTGGCAAACGCGAAACAAAAAAACAAAAAACAAAAGAAAGAAATAAAACAGTCGAAACTTCACAAAATAACTCTAATAAGACTGAACAAAGGGAACGACAGCAGGGGAAAACACAGGTCACTTTTTTTTTAAATTTAGAACTGAAAGAACGTACTCACTATGAAACACTATGTGCTGCTATGGGAACAATGGGAACAAGCATCATAACGGGGTAAAGCATGCGCTTCCAACATAAAGGAACTGCAACAAATAAACAAAAGAATGGTGAAAACGATAAAACAGGAGATAACGTCATGAAACAGTGAACTTAATCAAAAGCATGTGCGCGGGTTCGAATTCAACTTAAGACACGAGAGCTTAGAGGAGTTAGGACACGTTTGCTCTCGGTATCAAAAGCCCTGGTAGATACTCACAGGCCGCACTTCTCCGTTAGTGTTCGTGTACTGCCGAGCGAGGCCGAAGTCCAGCATGTAGCACTTCCTGTAGGTGGACGGCAGCCGACCCATGGCGAAGTTCGACTGCGGCCCGGAGAGACAACATGAGAAGAACGTGAACTCTTAAACCCCACCCCATTTTAGGAACGTACGCTGCCTCAGAACCGACTTACTTAATATTTAATACAACAGTTTTGTTCATTGTTCATTGCTGAATCTTCTTTAATCTGGCGCGTCCAATCAGGAGCAGCGAAAAGCGCCGGCTGTATTAAAGCAGCTTCCGACAGGAATGCAAACTAAGATTGTACTCCCAGCTCGGGCCCTTCCTTTATTATTCATTCATATTAGCTCAAGTACAGGAAGCATAGGGGCGTAAAAAACGTACAGGTTTGATGTCCCGGTGCAGGAAACCCACTGAGTGAATGGCCTCGATGGCCTCCAGGATCTGCTTTCCCAAACGCAGAGTCGTACCCATGGAGAAGGTTCCCCGAGGTTGACTGCGCCTCAGATCAGCAAGGTTCCTCCCCTTAAGAGAGCGAAGGGAAGAGCGACCGTGAGTCGACCGTTAAAGCGGGACGTAATTTGGCGAGCGGCCGTGAGGATTTCGCCGGTGTAACCGGGGGCCCACGTTCTTCTCTTGAGCCCAGACTGTGTGTGTTTTAAGGGACGGTACCGTACCTGCAGCTGCATGACCACGTAGTTGAACTTGTCGTTCCTGCCGCAGCCAATGAATTTACACACGTGGTTTTTACCTGTGGGAACGAAATACAGATGTAAATATAGACATGGATGGATGGGCACAAAATGGATGGCCAAAAGTTTGCAGACACGAAAAAAAACGTCGTTGGCCACCGTTTGTTCTTCGTTCCTGCTTGGCTTTGTGCACCTGCTGACAAGGGGCCTGGCTGAAATAGCCAAATCCACCAGTCCGAAGGGGCGTCTGAATACTTTTGACTGTCGATAGATAGATTGCTAGATAAAGGATGGTGTTTCGTTACAGAATGTTTAGACTACAGGGGGCTGAGGAAGCACTTTATCTCTCAGAGCATCGTGCTGCACCGTGTCCTCGGTGAAGGTCACACACACACACACACACACACACACACACACACACACACACATACACACACACACACAGACACACACACACACACACACACACACACACACACACACACACACACACACACACACACA
>JAUZST010075876.1:0-21182 GCA_034779995.1 Parotocinclus haroldoi | reverse complement strand
GTACAATAAAGGTTTAATAAACATTTAATATGTTATATAAATTATAGCACGTCCCGTCTTGTAACACAGGGCATGTTCGATTAATCAGACCAGCCGCTTATTAGGACCAAAACCATCTCATCCTGGTGTGGTCCGGTTAACCAGATTCGACTGTATTACAACATATAATATTACAATATCACATCAAAATGATGTCAACATTTTTTAGGTTTTTTTTTCAAATTTAAAATACAAAAAGAATCTTCAGTGTGCTACACTAAAGCCTCCAGCAACTGTATCCATCCTTTACTACTTTATTCACAGTTCTCCTTGTCTGACCTTGCAAAAGCACAATTTCTGGTCCTGTAAAAACAGTTACCATTAATAGCTTCTTCAACAACCTAATTCCGGGGTCCTATTCATGCATGAAGATCCCAAGTCTCTTATGAGATTTCACTCCAATGTTGAGCGATGTGTTATTTCACTGCTGGGCTGACACAATAAAAATGAATCAGGACCTCTCAGGCGTGGCAGCACAGAGCAGTGCTCCTCAGAGAAGACCACAGGATTGTAAAGGCTAACGTGATCTAAGGTTTTGACTGTCATTATGCAGTAAACCTTGAGCACATTCTCGTTGGAGAAAGTTGAAGCTATCAGAAGAACTATTCAGCGAGCCCTCTGAGTTTAATACTACCTGAAACACTTAATGGAACTGATGTAAACTGTGGAAATTATTCAAGCCCTACAGGGATCTGTGGTTCAACCTAACTGCAGTTATCTCCGCTACTCCCTGTGTATTATGCTGTATTATTTTCAATTAGAGGTTGTTACAGAGTAAGTGATAATATTAGCTGTGGACGGAGAAGTGTTACACCTACAGGTAAAAAAGTGGAATTTGAAAGAGCTACATTATCTTTTTTTCCCCCTGGAGATGCTCATGAAAATAAAATAGAATAAAATAGTGTTCAAACAAAGGATCCACACATTGAAGGAGAAGCAGTGCTTTCTATGGATTTGGACTATGTAAAAAACAACCCACAACTTTATTGAAATTGCATTTAAGGTGATAACTACCACTATAAAGCAAAGGGTTTTTACATGCTTGCTCTGAGAAGCATAGCTATGAAAATGCCAGGTATTGACTGTTATTTCACTGGTATATGGTCATGAGATCATTAGCACCATTCAAGGGGAGGGTGTGGAGATGGCAGAGTGCTACAGTTACCTGGCAGAATATATACGCAACTCAACGCAACTAAATCGCTCTGGATATTCTGCACATCGCCTTCGTGGCTTGCAAAACTACTGTAGCCACCAGCTTATCCAAACAGGGAACTCAAGGATGAAGTATTAAGGACATTTTCCCAGATTCTAGGCCTCGTTCCAAAGAGGTCCTTCTGGTTCTGAGAAAGGACAATGAGCATAAGCACTAGTACTTTCACTCACTCTTTGTACAACTATGCAAAACGTACTGGACATGTGAATGTCCTTTCCACTAAACGTAAACTTAGGACATTGTGGGGTCATTGTTGCTAACACCGTGGGAGTGTGTCAGCCCCCAGGGCTAGCTTCTTCTAGCTCTTCTCCTCCAGCTTTTTCTCCTAGTCTGCGGGTGCCGCTCCAGCCATCCTTCTTCTTCCTTTATTTATACCTCTCTCCGGCTTCTCTTCCTTGCCGGCTATTATAGGTCTCTTTCCTTCACACGCGTCCCGTCGCGTTTCCCGGCACGGTATCGCCTTGCCATTTCCCTGTTTTGCTCTCTCCTCGCTGCCCTGAGCATTTTCCTCTCGTGCTTCCCAGCACCTTTCTCGTTTTGTGTTGTCTCTTTCGCAACCGCGTATCGCTGGTGTATTGTGTTATTATTTCGATCGTTCCATTCTCCGTGCACTGTATTTAATAAACTCCTCACTCGCGTTTACGTTCGCCTTTTGAGTTTTGTATTCCTCCGAACGCCACGTTAACCCAGCATTTTGTGACAGGGCACAGCAAATGTATTGTTTTACAAGCTGTAGGCTAGACTACTTTACATTATGTCAAAGTCTTCAGCATTGTCCCATGCAAAGATATAAGGAAATAGTTACAAAAATGTGAGGGGTGTACTTGCTGTCTGTTGCTGTGTAGAAATTTGGTTCTCACAGTGTAATGTATACATGGTTCTCACACACACACACGCACGCACAAGATCACCATGGTCCAGTTCATGTTAACTATTTAAACCTCTTTCTAAATAATTTATATTCTGCACTTGCCAGCTCATCACTATCCTTGTGCTCTTATCTCCAGCTTACTCTCTTTGGTGCTCTCTCTCTACCCTCAGTAGTGGAAAAGTGAATTTGTGGACTGGTAGCTGTACTCAACTTATTAAGCTTGAAGTCACACATATTTGCTGTGTTGCTTTCTCATTCCTCATGCTTTCTTTGGACACAGTAAGGATGGAGTCACGTTGTATTGTGGTTGTAAGTGGGTAGAAAGGCTGGGAGGTGAAGGTCAAGGGTTTACGTAAGACACTCATTCACTTTTTCCAAGAGCTAGTGTTCTTTTTTCTAAGGTCACACACTGAAGAACTGATTCCTGCTGTCTTGTTTCCTTACACAGTTTTCTTTTGACTAATCAATCACTTACTATGGTAATCATAAAAGCTTACTTAGATAGATCCACAAATAACACATAACAGGCACTCAGAAGTTACAATAAATGAAATACGTGACTTTGAGGTATAGTATTTTGGTTTTTTTTTAAAAGTACTATGAAAAATGATGACTATTTTGGTGTGGTGAGACAACCACTATTGTACATTGCTCCATGAAGACAGATTTTGTTTCCGATGCCAGTGTGTTGTTTGCACCAGCACTATTGACAAATCTGCTTCTACACACATGATTTCTAAGCCTAGCCCTTCTGCATCATCGTGTCCTCTGACCTGGTCAGAACCTCGACCCCCCCCCGGCAATGCTGATCTGTTCTTTAGAGTTACACTTGCTATTGTGTTTAATTAAAATCACTGCTTGCACCTGCTATCCTGCATTTGTTTCCATTCTCTGGTCTAGCAGTATATGCGATTAAATATGCTAATGGAATTGCGTGCACAATCTTTGGAGAAACCTTGCCCAAATAGCAAACAAATGCAATTACTAACTGAAGAATTGTAAAACGTAATTAAAAATGCAACCAACACTAACCGCTACAATGTTTGGCTTTAATCTTAAAAAGAATGTATTTCTTTCAATTGAACTAAAATGTGGAATACCTTGTATAAATCTCCTGTCCTCAAATAAAAATAAACAAAATATAAATGCTGGTTCATGAGTAAGTTAGGAGATTCCATAATGTATAAGCTAATGAGTAATCACAGGTCAAGGATGAGCTACTTGTCTTGTTCCATAATGTAGAGTTGATTAGATTAAAGGACTTGCTCTGGGGCCCAGTTGATCGAGCCAGGATTTGGATCCGCAACCTTCTCACCAGCATCCTTTAACTTTCAATCTAAACCTGCGAATAAATCTACAGAGCATACTGGGACCAGCAGTTATAGGTTGGTGGATTTGGTGTCCTGGTCTCCGATGTGATGTGATGTGGAGAATTCCCAAATGCTCCTGTCTCTCATACTGTATAGTATAGGTATGTATTGATTAACACGCATGATGGCATCTGTGAAATTGCGCGCTTTGCGATCTTGACATTATCAAAGTGACACTAAGCAGTGGTATTTGGGAAGCTATGCTGTACCAATGTTTACTGAGGAGCCAAAATACTGCTGTATTTAAATGCAATGTTTAGTGTTTATTTTTCATTTTATGCTGTAAAGCTGCTACGAGACAATGCTGCACTGTAAAAAGAGATGGAGATAAATCTGACTTGACCTGATTGTTGATTTAGTATCAACACTGGTGTTCTGTTTATTTTATACTACTTAATTTGAGTGAAATCATATCTCAATGTAGAGCTGCATAAAGCACATTCGTTCGCTCAGCCCTTCCTTATATAATGCATGCTTTCTCTCAGTCTTTCGCTCTCTCCCATACACACACACACACACACACACACACACACACATACACACAGGTACACATTTGTGGAGCCAGAAACTGTCTTTTAGTTAAACTGTTTCCTGGTGTATTTATAAAACAAGCAGATATTACAGAGCACAGCAGGTAACACAAAGTGCGCTGAAATCGTAATAGTTAGGTTCTTGTTTTCACCCTTCACAGTGTTGATCTGTAAGCTCACACTGAGGCCATGTGCATAGTAAAATTAGCTTTTTTATATAACATTGTTTTCGCTAAAACTGCTATGCTACAACAGCAAATGTTTCTGACAAGATTCAGACGTGGATCATGAGCTTTAACGTCAAGCTAGGTAATGATCTAGCGCTAGGTGATATAAAGGTTAATATTTATATGTTTATATGAGAAACATACATTATGTTTACTGTGCAAACAAATTCATGACAGTTGAGTAAACTGTGGTGAATGTAAGTGATTCGAGAAATAAAAAGGTTTCCATTCAACATTTTTAGGAGACGATAAAAGTGGACTAAATGAAAGAATTAATAGATTTTGTTATAATGCTCTGTTATTGTACTGCTCTTTCTTTAGGAATTCTCATCGGGAAGGAATCCCTACCATGATTACAATGCAGCACGGGTGAAGAACTTGTGCAATCAACTTTCCTCATTTCGCACTGAGTGCTATCACAAAGGTAAATTGTTTCTGAAACATAGCTATTTTTTTCCGCTTTCCCACTGTTAGATTCACTTCTGCAAACATCACCCCTGAAAATCCACTTTTCCTCATTTCGAACAGCAAGAACACTTTGAATAGCACATACAATGTATCCCAACTAATCCAGGCTGCATGCTCCTGCACAAGCTGACACTAGCCGAGGTGTTATGCCTGAGAGACACACAGTAACACAATTTCAGTTTTCACAAATCATTAGCGCAGTGAATGAGCTTTTAATTTCTTCATGAATTTGTTCATTGAACGATTTGACCACAGTCTGCTCAGATGCTAGTGAAAATGCAGGTGACTTCACAAATTGAATTTCTGTAGTCTAATAAGGGGGATTAAATGCGCAGCAAGGGTTCTAGTTGAGCTTATCTGCGCTTCTGGATTGCCCCACAACACAATGAAATGCAGTGACAAGTAAAAATAGTACTCATTTATAATGAATTAATAATTACTAATAAATAAATGGTTCTTTTTTTTTTTTACGAATAAAAATGCGGAAAGTGGGGTGTGCATATGCGTTCAGCCCCTCCCCCTCGAGTCAGTACTTTGTAGGACCACATTTCACTGCAATTGCAGCTGCAAGTCTTTTGGGGTATGTCTCTGCCAGCTTTGCACAACTATGGATGCAAAATGGTTCAAGCTAAGTCAGATTGGATGGAGAGCGTCTGTGAGCAACAATTTTCAAGTGTTCTACAGATTCTCAGTGGGATTTAGGTTTGGCACAATGATGTACTCACTTTTGTTGCCAGTGGGTTATACATTGCTCTTACATAAGCTGTAGACTCACTACTTTACATTGTGTCACAGTGTCATATCCTCAGTGTTGTCCCATGAAAAGATGTAACTATTTTGTTATATCCTTTCATAGGACAACACTAAAGACATGATGCTTTGACACAATGTAAAGACTGAAGAATGCGAGGGGTGTACTTACTTTTGTGAGATTCTGTAGCTCCATCCGTACTCTAGCTTCTCATCAACTGGGACCAGCTTCTCTGTCTCTTCTGAAGAAAAGCATCCCCAAAGCATGATGCTGCCATCACCATGTTTCACACTGGTGTCAGTTTTCCTCGACAGAACAGTTTGCATTTAGGTTAAAAACATCAGCTTTGGTCTCATCTGACCAGAGCACCTTGTTTTTTGTGTCCCATACATGCCTCGTGGCAAACTGCAAATGGGACTTTTTATGGCTTGCTTTTAATAATGTCTTTCTTCTTCTGGGGTATTTTTAATAACCTAACCCTGCCTTACACTGCTCCAAAGCTGTATCCCTGGCCTGTCCGGTCTGTTCCTTGGGTTTTATGATGCTGCTGATCACTGATGTTCTCTATCAAACCTCTGAATCTCCAGGAGTTATACTGAGAATAAATTACACACAAGTGGACTTTATCAACTAATGTGGTAACTTCTGAAGGCAGTTGGTCACAATGGATTTTATTTAGTGGTATCGGAGTACAGGAGGCTGAATACAAATGCACCGCATGCTTATCAGATTGTTGTTCATTAAAGGTTTTGAAGCCTATTAATCATTTTTTCACTTCACAACTTTGCCATTAAATACAAATAAAATACAATTAAGTTTGTGGGTGTAATATGAGTCTTAGACCATCATTATTTTACAAATACTAATATTATACCGCTGTTTCTGTTCAATTGTTTAATTTTAACGAATGTTTTGTACTCAAATTTGACAATTAAATCAACAAAGTCAAATACATCACCGTGTGCCTCTGAAAGTATATAACTTATAGTAAACTGTGTCTAATATATCCAGTCCAGTGAAAAATTATGAGTGGCCTGTCCATCATCATCTGTATACGAACAAAAATAGTCATAAAGCATTCAAGCTGAGTCTGCATAAGCAAATAATATTGTAAGCTTATGGGTAGTTTTTGATATGTTTCTACATGGACAATCTGTCTTGTTTCAGTAAACATCATTTGCATTTACATTTTATATCAAGATATCTTTAAATTGGTTTTAGGGTTGGCCCAGAACCTCAGATATAAGATGTATCCTTCAGATACACACTTCACACAAAGTTGGGCTGTATCAGAGCGTGTCAATAAAGAATTATGTTATATGTGGCAATAATTAATGTTACAACAATGTTACATGAATAAGGTGGCAAAAACCCACCCGGTAAGAGGTTTTGTGGTCAGATGAGAAAATAGTGCAGTTTAATAGACTGTAATCCAAGCACTGCATTTGACAAAAACAAAAACCGAACGTCACCCAAAATACAGTACATCCATTGTGAACTATAGTGGTGGTACTGTTGTGATGTGTTTTTTTTTCAGTTCTGCAGTGAAGAATGGGCAAATATTCTGAAACAATAATGGCAAAATTACATACCCAGACTGATGGCTATTTTTAAAGAAAAAGTTGGCTCTATAAAATATTACATTAGAGGACATTTAGGGTTTTCCAGCCTAGTTATTCTAATTTCAGTAACTACAATGCGACACTGTGCAAATAATTTGTTTATGGCTTTTATTTAGAAATTAAAATGGGGTTTGGCGATTTTGTAGGCACTGTATTTACATGTATGTTTACTGTGTATAATTGAAGGCATTAGTAACGTAATCCATTCCTAATAATCAGGAATCTAAACAAGAATACACTTGTGAAACTGTTATGGTTGTGTTTTTTAAGAGAGAGAGAGAGAGAGAGAGAGAGAGAGAGAGACAAGGAGAATCAGGGTTAGTCGAGGTAAATGCGGAATAAATGGGTAGCCAGAGACTCATCTGTTCAAACATTGAGGGGAAGTTCATTCCACCACTTAGGAGTCAAAACAGGGAAGAGTCTAGATGTATGCCTTCCTCGTCCCCTGAGAGACAGGGGGACCAGTCGAGCAGTGCTAGAAGACCAGAGTGAGCGAGGTAGGAGGGTACAGGCCCATTTTTAGCCTTGCAAGCAAGCTTTAGTGTTTTAAATCTGATGCGAGCAGCTACAGGGAGCCAGTGGAGAGAGCGGAGCAGGGCATAGTGTGTGTAAACGTGGGAACATTGAACACAAGTCTTACAGCTGAATTCTGGATCAGATAGTGCCCAGAGGAAGCCCCGCTAAGAGAGAGTTACAGTAGTCCAGTCTCGAAATGACAAGGGACTGAACCAGAATCTGTGTTGCCTCTGTGGAAAATAGTGGACGG
Organism: Parotocinclus haroldoi; assembly: GCA_034779995.1. NCBI lineage: Eukaryota > Metazoa > Chordata > Actinopteri > Siluriformes > Loricariidae > Parotocinclus > Parotocinclus haroldoi. The sequence goes on along the minus strand of JAUZST010075876.1, from coordinate 13,322 downwards.
ATCCTTCTGATGTTGTAAAGAGGGAACCGATGTGACCGAGAGACTGAGGGAGGGAAGGAGAGAATTAGTTGGTTGGCATCGGCATAGCAGTAATATGAAAAGCCATGTGAGGATATAACCTCACCAAGAGAGTGAGTATAGAGGCAGAACAAGAGATGACCAAGCGCTGAGCCTTGTGGGACACCAGTGGTCAGTTTGCGAGGTGAGGAGATGGATCTTCTCCACGATACCTGATATGACCTGTGAGCTAGGTAGAAAGCAAGCCACTGCCAAGCTGTTCCCTGGATTCCAAGACTCAAGAGGAGGGACACGAGTCTCATGGTTGACTGTGTCAAACGCTGCCAAGAGGTCTAGTAAAATGAGGACAGATGACAGTTTGGCAGATCTAGCTGCATCTAGTTTCTCAGTGACAGCCAAGAGGGCCGCCTCTGTAGAGTGCAGCTTTGAAGCCTGACTGGTTCGGATCTTGAAGGCTGTTCTGAGACAGATAGACTTTACATAAGGAAGAGAGAAGTGATACCAGTATGAAGCTTTTGGGAATCACATCAGTTTCTTACAGTGTATCAAATGTATATAAAACAATGCCTAATAAAATCATAGCCCACTGAAATAGTCACACACCAGAAATGTGCAGTCAGCAGGGCAGTGCTGCACCTGTTGTATTCCAATAAAAAAGTAATGAATTACGAAAATATAATATTTAAAACAGGTTGCGCAGGCCCATTAAAACTGAGTGTGGGAAATTAGGATGTGCCCGTGACTATTTGTGAAAATACGCCAATATGCTGTTTGTAGAACGTTTGTTTGTGATTTCTTCCATCTTGCATAGTCTATGGAATTAACTTCACAAAAGTATGAAAAATATTTAGCTATCGATGTGTAAATATATGGGTTCAAATCCCACCTGTGTCGCTGTTGGATCCTAAAGCATGACTCCTAATCCACAATTGCTTGGAATAGCAAACTGTATTCGGCATAAATCGCTTGAGATTACTTTTGCCCTTTTCTATTACCTCTGGCACAATAATGAGGACATGCGAAAGCCCAAGTACTGATGAAGCTTCCATTGTTAAATGAGAAAATATCTGAATTGTATTGACCACAAGGCCTATTGCGGGGCTGTGAGTCAGGGCTGCTCATTCCTTGGTCCATCTCACATCTTTTCACCAAGTGTAAATCGGGCTGCACCAAAAACTGGGGAATAAAACATGGCTGAAATAGGCTATTCGTGCATGACGAGTGTGATATTAAATAGGAAAAAACCATCGCCTAATCAAAGCAAACTATTGCGAATTTAATAATTAAATCTCATCGAGGCACACGCACATACAGTGACAGAAAGACTATGCTTAAATTAAATGAACAGTGACTGCACAAACAGAAAGGCAGCAGTAAGTAGAATACAAAATGACTGCCTACAGTATTGCATAGTTAACAGATAACGTAGTCGTAGCTAAAAAAAAAAGTGTTTTTACGCCATATAAGCCTAGTATGGTAATGTATGTGTATGTATGCACTCTCTTCTCTGTTCAAGTCCCTAGGCCAAACACATAATATAATCAGCAGATAGTACTTGCCAGTATGTTATTATCCGAATCGGTTGGACTACAAGGGCTAAGTACATCTCATGAAATCCCTGCTTCAAACCTAAGGAAATAGGTTAGCTGTTCTCTGACATGACCAGATTTGGCTAGCAGTCCCGGAGTGGTTAGTGCTAAAACCTGAGATCAGTGCACCTGAACTGACTGTAGGATCAATTCAGAAAATAACGAAGCAATTAGAGCTCAAATACAGCTCCCACTGAGGAACACCAGGACGTGTATATTGCAGGATAAATAATTAAGGCCCACGTTGTCATGGCAGCTGTTTGGGTTAGGAAGTTTGAAACGACTTGACTCTGGCTCCAAAGTGTGCTAATTAATGAGGTGTGTAAACTTATCTCATTAAAAAGAAAAAAGGGCTCACTGTCCAGGTCTCGCTTTTCATTCTGTCTTTCTCTCACACCCCCTCTGTGCTTTCTTTCACTCTTACTTGTACTTCCTCTCTCTCCATGCTCACTTAATCTTTGCAGCTAAACTCCATGCACAGTTTTAACAGCTGCTCTAGCGAATCACCTTTTTGCGTCAAGCTGCTGTGGGCAAGAAGTTGTCATAAAAGATTGATTAGTGATGCTTTGGAGACAGAAGTGTCAAGTGTTACTTTTCTCCTTGGGAGTTCAGAGACTACGTGCTGCAGTAGCGCTCCAAATCTTTGCGCTTAGAGATAAGGCCCTTGAAGAGGTCAAAAGAAAGCAAAACATAAAGAGCATGTTCGAATATAATATGACTGTTCGAGTTTCACAGTCATTGTAATAATTATTGGTTTATGCAGTGTTGAGCAGTAACCCTATTCTGTGGTGCCACTATTTAAAAAAAAATCATAATCTAAAATATCTAGCCTACTCCTGAAACCTGACGACACTGGGCTATTTCCAATTAATGTGCTCTTTATCGTCAATACATTGCATTTGTAATACATTGTACTGTTCTGAGGTGCCTACGGGACTGCGGTAACGATTAGGGTACTGGACTCTGGACCTCATGGGCCCCCTCTGTCAAAGCTGCCACAGTTGGGTCTATAAGCAAGTCCCGGAATCCACGATTGCTTGAATTGTAAGACTGTATAAGTTGTAAGTCGCTGTGGATAAGCGTGTCTGCTAAATGCCGTACATGTAAGTTTTGACAGTTTTGCTGAACTATAGCCATAAGCATAATCTGTTAATGATCATATCTTCACTCGTGAAGCCCAGCAAAACACTGCAATAGGTCTGAAGGATACACATTAGTCAACCCAGGACATCCAACATTCACTGGTGCTTATAGCAAAGCAGAAGAAATGCATTATTCTGGATAGTTATATGTGTAATACATCCACTGTTTTAACTGTTCCACAATGTTTGTGCAAACTGCTAACTATTCTTTTAATAAAAATAATTACTCTGTGAATAAACTTGTATTTGTGCCATCAGAATAGCTTTTTAACTAATTAAACCAAATAACAATTCTTTTAAAATGAAATGTGCCAATGCCCAATGATGAATCCTTGAAGAATTCAGCCCTGTTAAGTTAATGTGAGCTCATTGTCATGAAGTAAGTCAATATTTCTGACGTGGAATGTGTGTTTTTGTGTTAGGAGTAGAAAGTCAACTGTTTGAGAGGACGTTGATAATGGGTAATACGTAAAACTGTTTGTGAAATGATGTCCCACCCTTCCTATATAAAGAATGAAGACAGAAGGAGCTCAGGAGGACAGAAGGAGCCTTTTCCATCTGCGTTCGGTTCATTCTATTACATGAGAACAAGTGGAGCTATATTAAGAAAGGTATTGAGGTGGGTCCAGTCCAGCCATACTTGAGTCTTAAAGGATATGTGATACAAAGCCGGTTTTGGACAATGCCATTATGTAGGAGGGAACTGGGCCATTTTTACTGTTGTAGGTTAAGCACCTGAGCTCCTTATTGTACATATTCAGTTTACTCTATCTTATCTTAGGATTTGATATCTGCTTAGACAACCATTTAGGAACTGTGATGGAATATACAATGGCTGTCAGAACAGAAAACTTTAGAATTATGTCAGGCTTATCATGTCAAGGAGTATTATATATAAATAGATCCTCTTGTAAGCAATGCATTATATAACACATTGCTGATGCGCTATAGCATGTACACACTGTATGTACAGAGCAATTTGGAAGTAGGATCTAAATGTAGTCCTGTAGCATATGCCCTCAAGGAGAGCAACATACAGCTGATACAGTTGAACCGTACAAGCCAAGCAATTGTGGGTTAAGGGCCTTGCTCAGGAATCCAACAATGTCAGACTGACAGAGGCCGCATTTCAACCCTGGATCTGCTGGTCCAGCAGCTTAACCGGTAGACCACCTTGACTATTAGGGTCACATTTTATAGGATATTAGACATTATGAAATTTTTGAGAGACCTAAAAATACATATTTCTGTTGTGCCTTTCTCCATACATTACGTGAATGAAGAATAATACTCATATGAATGACTGGCTGGAGATAACTGTACTGCTCACAAAAAATCGGGTACTTCAAAATGAAATATCCTATAACGAATTATCCCATACTTTTTATGAGCAGTAACTATGTAAGGTAACTTAGTGATGTACTGCATTATACAATGCTGTGCTGGAGTTTCCTTTTTAAAACATGAAAATCTGTAAATCACTGCAAAAAATATTCTAATCAGTCTCTGGTCTCATGCAGTTCCAAGTCCATTTGATTATTATTATTATTATTATTATTATTATTATTATAAAAAAGTAAGTAATTAGCTACATAATATGGCTTAAAGCTTGGAATTTCAACTGATGTAATCACATGATTGGGTGGCCCGGTGGGTAGCACTGCTGCCTCATAACAAGAAGGCCCCGGGTTCAAGTCCTACTTGGGATTGGGTCCTTTCTGTATGGAGTCTGCATATCCTCCCCATGTCTGCGTGGGTTTACTCCGGGTACTCCGGTTTCCTCCCACAGTCCAAAGACATGTGTGTTAGGTTAATTGGTGTCTCTAAATTGTCATTGACTGGTGTATGCAAAACGCCCCAGCCATGTAACTAGAAACAGCTGCACGCCGGTTCCAAGCCTGGATGAATGGGGAAGGGTGGAGAAAGCAATGGTAAACTACTCCACTATCCTGCTGAAATACTTCATGGATCACATTGATGAAAGACAGAAATGAAATTATATAATAAATTATAAGGAAATATATTATATTATATATTATAAAGAAATTATATAATAACTAAATAATTACTATAATTATATATTTAGTATAATTACTAAAACTACATTCCATACATAGGCAAACTTTTAGTAACTGATCCACCATTCTCTTGTGTACCGATCCATGGGGTGTCATCACGGATTGATCAAGGTCCGTTACACCACTAATAAGTATATATACTTTATAAGTTATTATAAATACATTTATAATTAAATCATACAGTTGTCTCAGTGTGGCCGGTGTATCAGTGTGAGAGTTCATCTGATGATAAATCTGTGATGATTCTAAGAATCATTTACCCCCCACTAGGCAAATGGGTATAGTTCTTCATGCTTGGATGAGTATACTGGCATAAACACAAACACAGAAATGAGAGTTCTAGTTACTAGTTACTGAATAGCATTTAATGGGAGGCATGTCTGCATGGGTTTACTCCGGTTTTCCCCCACAGTCCAAAGACATGTGTGTTAGGGTAATTGGTTACTCTAAATAGCCATTCATTGAGTGAATATATATGACTAGTCGAGATAACCTTGTGTATATATCTTGGGTAACCGTGGTGAAATGGCCATCATTGCAGATAGTGACATTAAATTTAAGAAACAAACAATCAATAGCATTTCCTTATGTTAAGATCTTAGAACACTTTAGAATTAGATTATAAATGCATTACAGATATGAATAAATTCTGCTGCCCAAAATAACATTTCGACTATACTGTATATGATATATTTACATAACAACACATTTTACTTTCATGTACACAAAATCTACAAAATCAGTGCATGTGTTTTAATGAGTGGCATGGGAATTTGGGGAAGCATATACATGCAGGAGATCCAGACAGAACAGAGCTACAGTGACAGCTATAATAGTAGACCATAACGCTGGAAAATGGATGTAGTACAGCAGAAGTGTCCCAATGTAAAAATGGACAACATATTTTCTAAACAAAGGGCCTTTAAGGAACAGATTGCACTCTCATAAGAAATTTGAATTTAATCTGGGACACATACAATACTCAACAAAAGAGCCCCCCTGCTTGTGTTTCCTTTGACTGAGGCAGAATTTTTTTTTAATGGCTGAGAGAAAGAGGAAAGGCGTGAGGAGGAGAAGCTCTTGACAGTCTCCGTTCATCGGACATTGTCTGCCTCCTAGAGACTGACGGACGAGGCCTGGACTCCTGACGAGTCTTTGATCAATGAGCGCCTCATCGATGACAACAAGACACCTGCTTCGCATCAAAGAGAAGGTCTGAACAGACATTAAGTACTGAGCAGACATTAACCCTTTAGGCCCAACAGTTATTCTGCTTAGGCTTTTCATCCTACACAGACAACTTGTTGTAATAATAATAATAAACTGCAATTTAGCTAAAAGACAGAATAAACTGAAAGTGTACCGTCTCCCTCTTGCACGAGACATCCCACACATTCTGCAGAGAAACACTTACAGTGTGCTCAGCCTCAGGATAAATAAATATAACAAAATACAACCACACTTCAGAGTTTGTTCTGTTGGTCTGCATTCACACTAACAATAAAGCTGCAGCCTATTAATTCAATATATTCAAATTTTCATCTCTTTATGCGAATTAGTCATGATTCATCATACAAGTCCTAGGGCTTAGGTTATTTCTTGCTTTCAGTTATCATTGAACAATGTCTGGTCACACAGAGGTGGATAAAAACACATTATCCATTATTGTCTGATGGGAATGCATCAAAATATAGTAATGCCATTACTATTTTGTGTACTGAGATGCCCACAATTAAAACCAGTAATTGCCTGATACATGCACAGTGTTATGAACAACATGGAAGATTAGCCTCTATCTGTCTACAGTTAGGCTGGGTTGGGCTTTGCCCACCCAGAGGAATTATCTGCTTAACCCCATGAAAGCTGCAAAATAAGGCCATTTTTCATTGTGTGTCATAGCGTCTTGTAATTTTTTTTGTCATTAAAAATGCACTACTTCGAGCTATCTGCAGAACATGATTAAACGCAGTTGTTGCAACGTGGCTTTAGCTTAAACAACTTCCTGTTTCATACACGGGTGCAATACGTGTGCTTTGAGTTAAAGGTTACCTATGTTACTTAGTGCACTCTGTGTCAGATAAAAAGACATTTGGGACTGAGCCAGCCAGTGCATGTCTTAATGGACAATTAGGAACAGGCCAGCGTAACAATGTTTGTAATAAATGGCATATTGTGATCATGGAGGATCATTATAAAAACGCTCATCATACAGGCACTGCTGGCTCACCTGGGGCACTCTTCAGATCCAAACCACAAGTTTCCCTCTCTGCTTTGGGCATATGCTCATCAGTGTTTATTTACTTTGTCTCTTTTTCACAGGGTCCTGGACCCCACTACAAATTGGATTATATAATTGTACCCACCCCCTTTCCAGAAAAAATATGACCTCTTTCACATACCCCAAATAGGAAAGGCTAAATTTTGGTTGTTGCTCTCCTGAAATAATTCATATTCCTGATGAAAAATGACATGCTAGTAACGTCTCTGTCAGATGAAACAGAGATTGTGCACAAAACAGATACTTCCTTCACACTATGGCCTTTGGTACGCTCATATACACACTCCTTTACCAATCCTTAACATCTGTTTTGTGGCCCATATACACTGTGTTGTACCACTTCTTTTTATTCTATGAATCCCATCAAAAGCTTATGGAGACCCAAAATCATGTGTCTTAACTTGGGGTTTATCTACCATTGCCGCTACAACAGCTTTCACTCTCCTCAAAAGGTTTTCTTTGAGATCTGTCTAATGGAGTTTAGTTCAAGAGTGTACAAACCGAGCAATTCTAAATCAAAATTTGCAAACCACATGACATTTGTTTTAAGAAGGCATGGAATAAACCTTTAAATTCACATTATAAAACCTGTTGGGGAGGTGAAAACCTATAACAGGCTTGTATTGAAAGTCACTGAGGTGTCCACACCAACACTCTTCCACCATCATTTGTCAGTGGAGAGTCTATTCCTGTAAGCTTCCTATTATAAACCTGTGAGCAGTGACTTTGGCTGAAATAACAGAGATCCTTAATTAGAAGGGACTCTGTTGGCCATACAGGATATGCAGTACTTAAATGGCGCTCTTATGGCCCAGCAGCACATAGTTACCCCACAATCATGGTGATCTCGGTTCGAGTCTTAGTGGTGCCTTTCAATTGTGATGGGTGTCACTCAGGCATTATTGGTCATGCCTTGAGAGAAGGGAGGCCAGAGGAGGGCTGCGACAGTGATACAATTGCCAGTGGGGTTTGCATTCTTGCTTTCAGGCAGCAGGTGGCTCATGGGTAGCACTGCTGCCTCACAGCAAGAAGGTCCTGGGTTCAGTCCCAGGGTGGAGAGGCCCGGGTCCTTTCTGTGTCTGCTTGGGTTTACTCAGGGTATTCTGAATTAATTACTCTAAATTGGCACTGACTTGTGTGTATATTTATAACTAGTCTTGAGATATTCTTGTGTATAGATATAACCTTGTGTGTGTTGCTGAAATGGCCACTGATGCTGACAGCAACGTTAAAGTAGCCAAATAAACAAACAAGCTTGCTTTTGGCCTGTGAATTTCAGTATAGCCACCAGACCACCCCCAACCCTGACAAGGACAAGCATGAGGGCACAGGGTGGTTTAGGAAGCAGCCTGTTACAAAATGTTACCAAAAGTGTGTAATTAACATACTTACTGTAACCTTCCCATCTCTATTGGAGACATCTAAGCTTGCCTCAGCACACTTTAATAAACAAATTATAACGGAACAATGCATTCTAAAATTCTATCTTGCCCTTATCATGGGCCTAATGCCTTATGACACAAAGCAAAGGTCATCTGAAATGTTTGAAAGGTTTGCTTGAATGCACAGTTAAGCAGGTGAAAGGTCCTGATGACATGAGAGTTTTAAAAATACATAGTGCTAGAGTATACCACAATTGTGTAACATGATTTCATAATAAAGATGAACAAAAATCTACTACAGAAACATTATTTAGGGAATATAAGGAAGAAAGTTTTATTTGCAAAATGGCAGATGACTAAAGTAATTTTGGTAGAAGAGTAACAGCAAATAACATTTGTAAAATAAGCTGTAGACAGTGACATGATGCATGTTCACACATTATAAAAGATTGCATGTTCACACATTATAAAAGATGTACCAATTATAATCTAGTGACCAGTTAAGTTACAAAAATTTACCATTTTGTTTCTTAGGTTTCTTATTCCTAGACCTAAAATAAAAATGCTGATCCATGTGTAGCTCGCCAAGATAATCAATGTCAGTCACCTTCTAAAGTGTCAATGCTTGTCAGGACACCAAGGTCAAGTCACAGAACACAGTCTTCACTTAGTTATAGACCTAGACAAAGTAATATTTAGATTTCTATGCAGGCACAATAATATTTTCAGAACAAAATCTGCTCGATTATGTATGAACAGTTTAGTCTTACAAACTAATGTCATACTGATATCCACACTTTATCACTTCATCCCTTTTATCCTTTTGTATTCTATTCTTCTGTTTCTGAAGTAACACAAACACTGATCTCAAACCAGACTACCAGCTGCCGTACAAAATAAACAACACAATTTACAAATCCTTATTTAATTGACATATCTAATTAACAAAATTGCCCAAAGAACTTGGACATCATTGTTAAAAAGGTTCCTCTGGGAAAATAACAAAATTTCCCCAATGCATTTCAGGAGTTTTTGCAAATATTGGCAACATGTATCCGGTTAAATGTCTGATAAAAAGTTGAATTATTTTCTGTCAGGAAAACTTCATTCTTTAAATACTAGCACTACTGTTACTCTGGAATTAAATTATATTAATTAATTAAAAATGTGCTTTATTACCTACTATGTTTTGTTTAGGTGGGACTGATCATAAAGTTCAAGAAGACTGACTGAACTATAAAAGTCAATTTCATTACAGAACTATAACTTGGTGAATAGTTTGATTATTTCAGTAAAATCCAAATCAGATGGATAGCATGAACTGTGAGTAGATTGTGGCTCTTTTGTCATTCATTAATATTTCTTCCTGTCACATCTTGATTATTTTAACAGTTAGAAAGAAATTCTGAGTCTATATTTGAGAAGCCTGTATGACTAGACACATAAATATACAGACATTAGATGATAAGAAAGTCACAGCCATAAACAAATGCAACAACAAAGCCGGTGCCTAACTTACGGCATAGAGCGCAAGGTAGGAACAACCTTAGACAGGGTCATACATTCACATACTAAGGACACTTTGGAAACACACATTACCCTAATTCACATTTCTTTGAAATGTGGAAGAACACCTGGAGCCACATAAGCACAAGTAAGATATGCAGAGTCCACACAGGCATAGCTCAGGTTCAGGATCAAACCAGAGATCTCCATGTGCCATCCCAACACTTATTTATATTATGCTTTTTCGATAATACTGTGCTCAAAAACTTCATTCTCTATGCCATAAGACCAGAAGCACCAGTTTAACCTACTGATACAAGACCATAGATTCATAAAATTTGCATCAAATTTTGACCCTGCAGTCTGCATGTCACTGCTGAAATCAATACTTGATGACAGGAATATGGTACAATGAATATGGTTTTCTCCTGTTGTAGCCCATTTGCCTTATGTTGGCCTTACACTAATTACTTATAAAGGTGATATCACTGTCACATATACATTTCCCATGTCTAAATAAAATGTTGAGAGTCTACAGTTACAGTTGTGTTGTGCTCGCATTACCTCGACCATTTGGTGTAAAGTGTCAGGATAGCTGTCTTAAGTCTCTTTCATTAATCCATGTTTAATATTATTCTAAAGTTTGAGTGTTGGCTTACGTAAGTTGCGCCATGAACATTATCGACAACCTAAGCTCTCTTCAACAGGTATGCCTCAGAAGCCATGGTTCTGTTGGACCGTAAAAAAGAGGAAAAACTGGGAGAGTAGAGGAGTATAAGATTGTCTTTAACCAGGGTTGTGGTCACATTCTCCTGTGTCTTGTTGTTTTCTTTTTGGCTGTTTTCTGAACATAACACTGCACACACAAGTGACCAGAAGCTGCTTCTGCTTTTGCTACATTGTTCAACAGAATGAATAATATAATAGGAAATAATGGGAAAGGAAATAACAAGTTAGGGGAATAATAATGGAAATGGAAATCATATAAAAATTAATCTAGTTGCAGTCTTGCACATAATGACAATGCAAGATGGTCACTAGCCAGTCTGCAAAATCATGAGGGTGTCAGGTTTTTCTAGTCTTCTAGTCTTCTAAAGTCTTCTAGTGCAAAGCTAGCATTAAGGTTAATTAAAATGAATGTAGCTATGCCTTGAGCTAAAATATGTCTGGATATTCTCTTCTGATCTTATATCAGAAAGGAAAAATGCTTTTGAATGAACATTTGCTTTAATTCACACCATCATTTTTCGTATTTGGTTGTCAAATCATTCTGATTACAAACTCCTGTCTCTGCTCTCGTCATTTGCTCTGTACCCTGCACACTCCAGCTGACAGGAAAGGCACAGGATTACAAAATGAACATATGAAGTCCAAGGACAAACCTACTGTGTAAATGTTGGCTGCTTTAAGAACACTTAAACTTGAAAAGCACTTAAGAAATCTTCAGCACTAAATCAAAGAAGTCTCTTGATACCCTGGGTCCTTACATTGTGCAGGTTCCCTTTACAGTATAGATGCACTTATCTATAGATGAACCTCTCTACATCCATTGTTAGTCTCATTTCCTGTTCTCCAATGGCCAGGGTCCCCACAAGGCCACCAAAGATCAGGCACTATTTGGGTGGTCGATCGTTCTCAGCACTGCATTGACACTCACTCGATATTGGTGTGTTAGTGTGTGTTGTGCCAGTATGAGTGGATCAGACACAGCAGTGATGCTGGAGGAGATAGCAATCACTTTAACTCCAAGAAAAACATTACATACTGACATTGTGCAGGAGGCATAGGGATTTTACGGCATATGATCGGGGTAAAGGCTTTTCTCTGATAAAGCCCTCTTCAGACTGTTTGGGACATCTGTAAAAATGATTGTCTGGAGAAGAAAAGGTGAGCACTACTATAGGCCCTGTATTCCACCAGTGAAGCATCCTGAAATCATTCATGTTTGGAGTTGCTTCTCATCCAGGGGAGTGGATTCACTCAAAATGTTGCCTTAGAGCACTGCAATGAATAAGGAATTCTATCAAAACACCCTCCAAGAGCAACTTCTCCCAATGATCCAGGAGCTATTCGGAGAGAAACAATTCTTTTTCTAGCATGATGGAGAACCATGCCACAAGGCAAAAGTAATAACCAAGTGGTTCAGGGAACAAAACATTGAAATTCTGGGTCCAGATCTCCCCAGTTCTCAATACAATTAAAAACATGTGATCAATAGTTAAAGACATATGGCATGTTTTTACCTGTACTTCGTTAGACTATATAAACATCTGATAAAATGTTCTAAAAACCTGAGGCAGCAAAAATTGTGCTATTCTCAAAATGTTTGGCCATGACTGTATGATTATTCTACCTTAAAACAGTCAATTATGTATATACTAATTAGCTGTCAGCTTTGTTTAAACATCAGCCAACTCTAATAAAGGTATAAAGGAAACCACTGACTAAAAATTCTGATGCAACTTTACCCAGCAGTTAAAACCACCTCATGTAGAAATGAATGTGCTATATAATCCTCTGGGACAGCAATATTGATCTGAAGCTGTAATGATATATAATTGAGTGCATAATGTTTGCATACGCAGGCCTGCTTGGATGGAAACTCTGCCTTTGGCTGCATTCCATCTGTTTAAAACAAAGTTAATTTATTCATGTGCACTGCTATACTCTAAGGGCTAGTTATCAGACACAGATTAAGTGTGATCCTGAAAAAAATTGGATTTACCTCAAGAAGAAGCTCATATACTGTGTGTTCTACTTCATGCAGAATGAATACGTTCAGGATCCAAAAACACCAGTGGCAGCCATGTGAATAATGAGTAAAAGGTTTAAAGACTATTAGAGCCAGTACCCAAGCTGCTCAAGGTATGGCTAAATCTTTCTTGCTTTTGGCTTTTTGACAACAATAAAATGCTTCATTAATCTCTTAGGTGGGTATGACCAAATAAATCACAATCTTAATATTATGTACAATATAATGAACTAATTGCCTGATATATGTCCTTAATAAGATGTCTGCAGAAAGTCTTTTCATGCCTCGTTAATGTAGCTGGTTAACAAACATTATTTAACAAAATGCTACATGGCCCAAGGAATAAACAGTTACACATCCTCCATAGCCAAACACAAAATGCTAGAATGTGAATCATGATTCATCACTCCAGAGATTTTCCACTGCTCTGGAGTTCAAAAGACTATTACAGCCAGTGCTTGGTATTGTAAGTTCTCCTTAGGTTGTGTGTAGCACCTTGGCTATGGAAAACCAACCACAAAGCTCCAGGCAAATGATTCTTGTTCTAAAGTTGATTCCAAATGCAGTAGCACAATAT
>JAUZST010075865.1:0-21184 GCA_034779995.1 Parotocinclus haroldoi | reverse complement strand
AAAAGTATTAAGACACAAAAACATGTGACCAAAAGTATTAAGACACAAACCAACATGTGACCAAAAGTATTAAGACATAAACCAACATGTGGCCAAAAGTATTAAGACACAAACCAACATGTGACCAAAAGTATTAGGACAGATGTCTGGGTTTGACATTATTTTGTACCTCGTTGTCTGGTCTGATGGGATCTTCAGCACGTGCCTACTTCCAGATCGGTAGCTGTCCCTCCATTCATGAAGTCCCTCATCTCACGAACCTTCAGACCAGCTCCATGACCCTCACGAGAAAGAGTCTCTAGCGAACAAATGTTGGCCCGGCATTTGTGGTTCCCGTTTTGGTTAAAGCTCACCCATGCCATGTTTTTGACGCGCCTCCGTTGTTTTCGGAAAAAAAAAAACAAAAAACAAACTGCTTGCCATTTTTGTTTAACCTCCATCCTCCCATCGCACTCTCTTCTCTTCTCTTCTCTTCTCTTTTCTTCTCGCAGTGTGGTCGAGAAGCAGAGAACTTTGACCGCTTTTTCACCCGCCATCCTCCAGTCCTGACCCCTCCCGACCAGGAAGTGATTCTTAACCTGGACCAGGACGAGTTCCAGGGTTTCTCTTACGTTAACCAAGAATTCCCGCCTCAGGAGTCCAAGTAGCCCGTACTGGCACGCCGTGGGCCCGGCCCGGTCCGGTCAGAAGAGCGAAACGGGATCGTTTCCGTTAGCGGACCCGACGTCTGACGACGTTCACCCTTCCATTTGTTTCCGTACGGTTTTCGGATGTTGGTTCATTATTGGGGGAAGAAGCAAAAAAAAAAAAAACAAAAAAAACAAAACGAAGAAGAAAAACCCGTTTTAAACAAATGCACACAGTATTTTAACGAATGTTTACTCGTCAGCACGTATTAATTAGTCAGGGATTTTTCTAACAAAAAAAAAAAAAAAAAAAAGAAAGGGACCACCGAACTGGATACAGGGTCCGACCTTTTTGGCTACGCTTTTCCTGGTCAGGTTCCAGCCATCCCTGGGCCGCCTGGATTCGAACCCGGGTACAGCAGCGCAGTGCAGTGGGTGGCCGAGCGACCTGGAAGGGGTTTGAGCCCCTTCAGGGCCTTCCGGATAGGTCAGGCGCATACCCCAGGGGGGCGGGGACGTTCCTGACCAGAAAAAGCGTAGGAGTCTGAACTGTTATTGAGTGAGATGTTATGTGTTGGGTACCTTAAAATAAAGCGGAGCACCCTGGGCGGTCGGCCGGAGGTTTGGGAGCCTGCGGCGCGGCGGGGGTGGCGCGTGATCGCGTTTTGTCAGTGGGGGCGGGCCTTAAAGGTGCCTCCAAACCCATGGCTTCGCCGGAGAAGTCCCAACTGGTGGCTGTCGCTCAAAGGGTGGGGTCCGCACCTGGGTGGCAAAGCGGCGTGGACGGGTTTTGACAGGCCTCCTGGCAAATCCACCTGTTCAGGGACTCCCGAGCCGCTGTGCTCTTCCGAACGGGGGACCACGCTAGGTTAGGTCAGCCCATTAGCAGTCCCGTTTGTGCCTGGGCGGGGTGGGCAGCGACGCTCCACGTAACCGTGCCAATTTGAGAGGGTTTGGATTTCGGAGGCCCGGAGCTCGTCCTGATTTAAGGACGACTTCCGGTCTCGCTGACGGCGCGTTTCTGTGATTCGGTCCGCCGGATTTGTGTCGTAGGGCGTTCAGCGGCGCTCCACTGTGCAGGAACCGCTCCGTCGCCAAGAGATATCCGTGTATTTTTGGACAATGTTGATGATCTTTGTATGTACCCTTTGTTTTGCGCACTCCAGATGAAATTAGATCGCGTCCGGCAAGACGTGACGAGCTGTAATAATGTGGTGTTTGTTGAGCGACCTTCCCCCTTTGCCCGAGCCGCCGACTGACCAAAATAAAGGCATGAATACATTCACCTTTCTCTCAAGCAGTGATTTGGCCGTGACTTGAAGGGTCCTATTCGGGGGGTGGGGTCAAGTGACTGGGCGTATTCATGGGGGATTTGACTTGGGGTACCTCGACTGCCCCAGTTCCCTGAGAAGGGGCCACGGTTGTGAGCCTGACGCCCCTCTGGCTTTCCTTCCCATCCGCATTCCAACCCCAAAACATAAGCGGCTGGGGCGGTACGGAAGAGCCCAGGTATTTCATTGCCAGTTTAGGGCTAGTAATGAGGTCAAATTTGGGTGGCCAGAGGAACTCCAGCTGGGCCAGAACTTTTCTGGAACCAAAAAGCTATAAGAAAAGAAAAAAAAAAAAGACCATCCAGACCAACCAGGCTCTGGCATGGTATGGGGTCAGGTCCGGACCCTTGGTGAAGGTCATTTCCATTTCTGGGGTGCCGAAAAAAAACCGCCTTCGGGACGACATCTTTTCCAGAAGCCCTTTTCGATAAGGAAACAAAAACGACGGGTACAGGTAGGGGTACTGGACTGGGCCTGCCTGCCTGCCTGCAGTCCTGACCTGGCGCCGTTGACAGAGAGCATTTTCCGTACCGTCCCAACGTTTGCCTGATTTAGGGGTGGCACGCGCCAGGGGCGCCCCGCCATTTCAGGTGGACGCATGGAGGGACGGCTGGGGTGCAAGCTGCCTGGGCCTCTAAGCGGAAGGTAGGAACAGTTTGGACGTTCTTCTGGCCGTTCCGGTCTTCGCTGTGGTTTGGGATGGGGGGCATGTTTAGGGGCGGGTACTTGGGCGATCTGGAATCCCGATTGACCCCAGAGAGGTTTTGCCCCACGTGGTTTGCTGGGATATACAGATGGGTTTCCACTAGGTGATGAATGATGGTCCATCCTAGGGGCCTCGGACCCCTGCCCCGCCCCGACCTTTTTGGAGCCTAAAATGCAGGAATGGACGTTTACGTGCAAACGCATTTAAGGCGCCTTCTGTCGCCCCCTTACATGCCGGTCGGGGTCGGGGTTTGGGAGGGGGCTCCAAGGAGCCGGACAGAAGATCCGAACGTTCTTTTCTGTCCCTTGTGGCCTTGCCTTTACGTTGCGATTTAACCCACGAGTGCTGGAACTCTCTTCCCTCTGTCCCCCTTGTCCCTCTGTCCTGCAGAAGAACCGGCGCGACACGGGCAACTTCGACAAGGAGTTCACCAAGATGGTGGTGGAACTGACCCCGACCGACAAGCTCTTCATTATGAACTTGGACCAGAACGAGTTCCAGGGCTTCTCCTACACTAACCCGGAGTTCGTCATTCAGGTGTAGCTCCACTCCCTCGACCCCCTTCCCCTCCCCCACCCCTTCCCCCTACCGAGACCCATCCCCTCGTCCGTCCGAGGTCCAACCGGGCTCGACCTGAGAAGCGCCCACTCCGGTGGAGGGGGGGGGGGGGCCAACGGCGCCCACGCTCGTTTCCATGGGTCACGCCCGACTGCTTCTCGTCCTGCCACCTCGCCACCCTGCCCCCTTCGCGTAGCAACCCAGATCGCCTCCTGGACGGGCCTGAAGGAGGGAAGAAGGGGATCATCCATGCAGCATGAGTCGTGGCGGGCAGGAGACGTCCGGGGAATTGCAGGGGGTCCACGTTTCACAGGCGCTACTCGGGTCGTCCCCCTGAAACCTGAAACCAAAAAACAAAACAAAAAAAAACCCTAGTTACGGTCTCCAGCGCCTCTGGACGGTCGGCGTTCGCCCGGCGTCAGCCAGAGCGAAAGAGGTCTTTAGTTGCTTCGAAGTTACCCTTCGTTTTTTTTTAACGGGACCTCGCGGGCCCCGCTTCAGTCTGTCTCTCCAAGGAGCACCCCGGAGGCCGACAGTAGGGGCCCGTGTGTAGGCGGCCCGCCTTGAGGCTCGTCTCCGCCTTTCGAAAGTCAGCTACATTCACTCCACGGTTCAGTGTCCCTCCCCATCCCCCCCCCCGTCGGTCCGGGGACCCGGTCCCGTGCACGCCCCGTCACAAAAGGTTGTTACCCCCTGAACCCCACCCGTGCATGCTTGGTAGACGCAGTTACAAAACGTATCGATGTCGTGGCCGGACCTCTCGTTAGCGTAGCGTCCGGATGTGTCGTCCCCGTGGTTTCGTGTCGCGCGTAGAAACGCCAAACAGTGGAGTCTTCCGTCGGGAGCCGCCCCCGTCGCCTAGGGCCATCGAAAGGACCAAACAGTTCGTAGCTGCCGAGGTAACGCTAACCCTCTGACGCCGGACGTTACCGATCGTTTGGTCGGAGCCGAGTTGGGACTTTTCAAAGGGCTCCCCGTCCCCAAAACGAACCTTCTGTTTTGATTGTTTGTTTTTTTTTTTTTTTGTTTTTTTTTGTGACTATGCAAGTCGAGAGCGCAGCAACGAATTAAAAAAAAAAAAAAAAACGAACCGGGAAAAAACAACAACAATGCAGTCCACTTTTGCATGTTCCTTGACCCCGTTTGTGTGTTGAACGAATTAAAGCTTGAATTTGCCAATCCGTGTGCCTCCGTCCGTCTGTCCGCTCGCCTCAACCCCAAGCGCCAGGCTCCTAGGTAGGTCGCCTCTTTGTACACCCTTGTGTTTGGCTCCCCCTGCTGGCTCCCAATGGGCGTTGACAGAGCTCGCCAAACTATTTTCGCCCTTACCGGGTTCCTCGGGTTCTCTGGTGGAAAGGTCCCAAGCGGAAAGAACCCGAACCGGGCGGTCGGCCGAGCGGGAAGCCTTTTTCCTGGCGAGCCGTCCAAACAAATATGGCCCCTTCGGACGCTCGAGTGATCGTGCCAGACGGTTTGCCTTTCTGGCCAACTTCTCTTCCAGGTAAGTTTGTCAACTGCGGTTTTGGCGGGCTTTCGGGTTGGGGGTGGGGGGGTAGATTGGCTGGGGAGAAACGGCCGGGGACGTGTCCTGAGACCTTTGACCCACCTTGCGCTTTAGTTATCGATACAACAGACACCATTTGGACAAGCGACCTAGCTTAGGGTTCCTAATATCCACAGTTAGCCTTGCTAACCCCCCCCAAAAAATTAAAAAATAAAATAAAAAACGCGGTAAAAGCGTGGTACATTTTCACAAGGGGGTCACATTCGTGACACAAAACCGGTGTAGGCGATATTTTGGCTTGTACGACCAGCATTACTGTAAAAAAAAAACGTCATCTGTCATGGACTGGAAGAACCAAAAGATGGCGGCAGAGACTTAGCAAGAAGCCCACTGGCGCAAACGCGTCAGGACAGCCACGCGAGCGTTATTAACGTCTGCCCGTGCCTACACGCGCGGGTTCACGTTTTGAGAACGGTTTCACGCCAAGCGAATCCCGTTCTGTGTTAAATAAATAAATAAATAAATAACAGTTAGCTTAGCCCCTGACGGCGCTGTGGCGCGTTGCCGTGGCAACAGTCTTCGCGGGCGTGCTAATGTTGGCTTAGCTTCTGCTCGCTTGAAATGGCCGCGAGGGAGGTGCTGTTTGTTTTCGGCGGTGCCCCCTTGAAAGTGGACGGGAATGCTGGTCTCAGAGCTGCTTCACAGTCCCGTATGATCTTAAAAGGCCAGACCAAAATGGTTTTGGGCTCCTGAAGGTCCGGGGTTCAAATCCCACCCCACAGTCGGGTCCCCGAGCAAGGCCCTTGACCCACAGCTGATTCTATTGTAGGACCGACTGACATAAGTGGGGAACGTCGCTCGTTGGCCAGCCGGTCTCTACGCGGTCCGTGTCTCTTTCCCCTGTCTCTGTCTCTGCCCCGTGACTTCCAACGGACCGAAGCTTACTCCCTACTTCACTGGGCATCGAAGCGACCCCAGCATGGGACGCCCGTGGATTAAGTGTGGGGTTGCTTTTGGGTGGGGTAAGGCTAAGCATCGTGGGACTGGGATCTAGTGCAGCGTCAACGTTGCTCGCAAAATCGAACGGGAACCACCCCCCCGACCCCACCCCCTGCCGCCCACCCCAACTCCCCCCCCCAGCCCGTTCACGTTATTGAACCGGCTGTCGGAAATGGGGCGGTCTGGAACGACCACACAGCCAGACAGCGGCACTCACAGCGGCGGACGCGCCCATGGAGCGAAAGCGCTGTTCCGGGTAACCCCAGCGCCCCGAGAAGGTGAGACGGACGGCGCAGCGGGTCGGCCCAACCATCCCACCGGTCCGGAATGAGGGTGTGCAGCCGTGGAACGCAGATGCTCGTCACCACGGCCGGGGCGTTCGCCGCTTTCAGCCTCATGACCATCGCAGTCGGGACCGACTACTGGCTTTACTCGCCTGGCGTGTGCCGGACCGAGACCGTGGGCGACAACGAGACGAGCCCGAAGAACGAAGAGGTGCTCACGCACTCGGGTCTCTGGCGCCAGTGCTGCATGGAAGGTCGGTTGTTTTTGGTTTTTTTCCCCCTCCGACCCAGATATCCTAGTCCGGTCCGATCGATCCCTAATGGAAAGGGGTAATGAAGCGTTCAGGCGTGTGAGTGAGTGTGTGTGTGTGTGTGTGTGTGTGTGTGTGAAGCAATGGGATTGTTCTTCTAACATCAACACTACAGGTCCTGGAGGTCCATCAGCTTGGGTTGACCCATGGACCAACAGGACCTACCGGAGTCTTGGTGCCGCAGTGACTGGCACCAGCTTGGGCGGACCCCGCTGGCCCCGTGCCCTTGTGCCTTACCTTTTGTCTGAAGGCGGTTTGGTGATTCTTGCCGTGTTTGTTTGATCATTCCCATGAGCTGACGGCACGACTCTTTATTTCCTAAAGGGCTCCTCACGGGCGTCTGCAAAAACATCGACCATTTCCCGGAAGACGCCGAATACGAACAGGAGGCTGCTGAATACCTGCTTAGTGAGTGCTTCCCGTATACGGGACCAAATATTCCGTAGGGCGAAGGTGAATCGTGAATATGGTGGGATTTGGGACACGGCCATATTGAATCGTGATTGTGGTGGGATTTGGGACACGGCCATATTTAATTGTGATTATTGGAAGTGGTGTGATTTGGGACACGTCCATATTGAATTGTGATTATTGGAAGTGGTGTGATTTGGGACACGTCCATATTTAATTGTGATTGTGGTGTGATTTGGGACACGTCCATATTTAATTGTGATTATTGGAAGTGGTGTGATTTGGGACACGTCCATATTGAATTGTGATTGTGGTGTGATTTGGGACACGGCTGTAGTGAATAGGGAATACGGTGTGATTTGGCACACGTCCATCGGGATATCCATAGTTAGTATTGAAAGTAGTGTCATTTGGGACACGTCCGTAGCGAATATTGAATATGGTGTGATTTGGGACGCGTCCCTATTGAATATGGTGTGATTTGGGACGAATTCATAGTTATTATTGAAAGTAGTGTCATTTGGGACACGTCCGTTGTGAGTAGTGTATATGGTGTGATTTGGGACACGTCCATAGTTATTATTGGAAGTAGTGTGATTTGGGACACGTCCATATTGAAAAGTGATTATGAACGTGATTTGGGACGCAACCATAGTTATTATTGGATGTAGTATGATTTGGGACACGTCCGTTGTGAGTAGTGTATATGGTGTGATTTGGGACACGTCCGTAGTGAATATTGAATATGGTGTGATTTGGGACACGTCCATATTGAATATTGAATATGGTGTGATTTGGGACACGTCCATATTGAATATGGTGTGATTTGGGACGCGTCCATAGTTATTATTGAAAGTAGTGTGATTTGGGACACGTCCGTAGTGAATATTGAATATGGTGTGATATGCGACACGCCCATATTTAATAGTGATTATGGTGTGATTTGGGACACGTCCCGATTGAATATGGTGTGATTTGGGACGCGTCCATAGTTATTATTGAAAGTAGTGTGATTTAGTGTAGACACGTAGTGAATAGTGAATATGGTGTGATTTGGGACACGTCCATAGGGATTACTGAAAGTGGTGTGATTTGGGACACGTCCATATTGAATATTGAATACGGTGTGATTTGGGACACGTCCCAATAGTGGAACTGTATGTGGGAGTCTGTGGGACGTTTACCGTGTCGCCCTGTGTTACAGGGGCGGTTCGAGCCTCCAGCCTTTTCCCCATCACGAGCGTGGGGCTGCTTTTCGTCGGAGGGGTGTGCTTGGCCGCGAGCGAATTCTACAAGAGCCGGCACAACGTCATCCTGTGCGCCGGCATCTTCTTCGTCTCGGCCGGTGAGAATCAGAACCGGAGCAGCCTCTACCGTTTAAAATGGGCGTACCACTTAAGAGGTGTGTGTGTGTGCGTGTGTGTGTGTGTGTAGGCCTTAGCAACATCGTTGGGATCATCGTGTACATCTCGGCCAACTCGGGAGACCCGAACCAGAGCGAGTCGAAGCGCAGTCACTGGTACGGCTGGAGCTTCTACTGCGGGGCGCTCTCCTTCGTCATCGCCGAGACGGTGGGGGCACTCACCGTGCACCTGTTCATCGACGCTCACCGCGGCCCCCGCCGCCGCTCCTCCTCCTCCGGCTACCGCCGGCGCGAGCACAGGGGCGAGCTGGCGCTGTACCCTCTGGGCGACGCCCGCGGATACGCCCGACCCTCTCCTCCGGCTCTGCTGAGCGTCCACGGGGGCGCCCAGAGGTCCGTCAAGGCGGAGAACGGCGGGCTCCCGTGCCAGCGCGGCTTCATTAGCTCACCGATCCCGAAGCCCCTCGGCGGCGCCACCTCCAGGCGAACCACGCCCGTTTGACCCGTCGGTTATTGCCAACCCAGCCCAGGAACGGCGGCCGGTCGCGGTGGCCAGCAGGGGGCACTTTAAGAGCTCAGATGTTAACACATGTTAACCACTTAATCCAACCTAACTGGCAGCACAGGGAGCAAGGCAGGACGTGTATGCTTCGTGTGTGCTTCGAAGTGAAAAATTATTTTATTTCAGTATCGTTACAGCATTTAAAAGTTGTAAAATAAAACGATATTAGGCCCCATGAACGTTCATCAAGAGACTGATTCTTCCATTAAGAAAAAAAAACGGTATCTTAAGTATCAAGTATTCTTAAATACAGTCGTAAGGTCTCTTAGGGATCCCCTTGGCTAGTCGTGTTGGGAAACCCCTGGTGTGTCTCTTGGGGATCCTCTTGGTGAGAGTCATGGGGAACCCCTTGGCGAGTCTCTTGGGGATCCCCTTGGCGAGTCTCTTGGGAAACCCCTTGGCGAGTCTCTTGGGGAACCCCTTGGCGAGTCTCTTGGGGATCCCCTTGGCGAGTCTCTTGGGGAACCCCTTGGTGAGCCTCTTGAGTAACCACTTGGCAAGTCTCTTGGGGATCCCCTTGGTGAGTCTCTTGGGGAACCCCTTGGCAAGTCCTGTGGGTAACTCCTTGGCAAGTCCTGTGGGGAACCCCTTGGCAAGTCTTGTGGGGATCCCCTTTGCGAGTCTCATGGGGAACCCCTTGGCAAGTCCTGTGGGGAACCCCTTGGCAAGTCTTTTGGGGCTCCCCTTGGCGAGTCTTGTGGGGATCCCCTTTGCGAGTCTCATGGGGAACCCCTTGGCGAGTCTCTTGGAGGTGCCCTTGGCAAGTCCTGTGGGGAACCCCTTGGCGAGTCTCATGGGGAACCCCTTGGCAAGTCCTGTGGGGATCCCCTTGGCAAGTCTCCTTGGTGGGTGTTTTGGTCAATCTCTTGGTGGGTCTCGGGGATAGAGGATCGATGGTGCCCGGTCATGCGGTCCTGCTCTTCTCCATGTCCACCAGCTCCATCCCCTCGCAGTAGGAGCGAGAGCGACAGGGTTTCATCTGGTGAGAAAGGTCATCGTCACCGAGGACGTACCAAGCATACCAGCCGTATCAAAAGGTGCACGCGCCTGCGTGTGTTACCGTGGCCGTGTCGCGGATTTGCTGCAACAACGGGAACGGGGTCCACTGGATGGGCTCGATCGGCCAGCTGCACACGGACAGGTCGCTGGCCTTTCCCGAGTCGCCCACGCCGTCGGCCAGGCTGCAGGTGCTCATGTCCCACTGATACTGAGAACTACGCACACACGCGCACGCGCACACACACACGCACACACAGCGCGTTCCATTCCAGTGACCTTTGATCAAGCCCGGCGGCGTGGGCCTAACCTAGGGTTACCTGTGAGCATAGACGGTGTTGAGGCGCGACACGCTGCCCGGGTACGTCGAGGAGATGGACAGCGTGTCGTCGTGGTAACAGCAGGGCCGGTCCAGTGCCCTCATGTGCAGTAACTCGTCCGAGTGGCTGAACGCGACGTGCTCGAGGGAGTCTTCCGACCCGGGCCAGGACTTTTGCCAGTAGCGAGCCGAGAGCTCGTCAAAGTGGTTAAACCTGCGATAGCTTCTCACACACACACACACACACACACGCACCCTGCTGTTCTGCATCGCCACCCGGTGGTCAAAAGCCTCAGTCACGCCCGGCTAGACGTTGGGCCTCTCACCTGCTCTGCGTCTGCTCCGCTTTCGTCTGAACGAGCATGTTCTTAAAGCGCCGCACGGCTAAGTAAGCGAGGACCGCCATCAGCGCTGCCGCGACGGCCAGGACGGCGAAGCACACCCCGGCCAGGCGCTGTCGGGTCATGCGGAGGTCACACTGCGGCCCCATGAACCAGAAATCCTCCCCCACGGGGCACCTGAGTCAAGGGCAAGAACACAGAAAAGAAAAAAGGAAAACAATCGAAGGAACACGGTCCACCCTGAACGCTTCCAAAATCCCCGCCCTGTCCGAGTCGACACCCACTAAGACCTCGCAGATGCCCAAGACCCAGGACCCTTTCCTGGTTCCAAGGCTCTAAGACCTCACAGGCGGCCAGAAACGAGACCGAAGGCACGAAGGGTCCTCGGACGCCCCAGGAGCAGGGCAAACCCCCACTGTTCCCAGGGCAAGTCGCAATACGACCTCACAAATGCCCGGGGTATGTTCTCAGGGCGAAATGCACTAAGCTCTCCTAGATACCGCCCCCCCCAAGGGACCAGCGCACAGTCAGGATGACAATCGGGACCCGTTTTTGCCTCGCCAGAGGCTCCTACGTAGACCCTACGCAGGTCTCTGGGGCAATGGGGGTGGTCTGTCTATGGGGGCCCCTTGTATGGGGGAACTCACTGGCACAGAGGCTGCTGTCCGGGCCTGTGCACACAGATGCCATGGTGCTTGCAATACTGGGAGTGGCACACTGACGTGCAGCTGGCATTGCCCCCTGAAGAGACACAATTGAAGCCGGGTGGGCAAGAAAACAACCAGGAGCACACGTCCGCCTGCAGGCCTGAGAGGTAGAGAGAGAGAGAGAGGGAGGGAGGGAGGGAGGGAGGGAGGGAGGGAGGGAGGGAAGGGGGTTAGGTCGGGGTACCGGAAACGCCAAGCGAACGTTCGCCTCGATTTGAGCTCTTACCCCCCGCGGTGATGTTTTTCACCCGCACTCCGCCCACAAAAATCCCCTCTTTGGGTAGCGGTCTCAGTCCGGCCTCCTGCAGGAAAAACAGCGCCCTCCCCAGCCAGGAGGTGGCCTCGGCCGTCCTGAACGTGACCGCTGTCTGCAGCACTGGGCCTCTGTGTGGAACGAAAGTTTGCAATGAAAGAGTGCGAGTGTTTGCCCTCCTCAAAAAGCTGGATGGGGGGGGGACGGGCGACTGCGATCGTACCTGTGCCAGGTCACGTGCTGGCCCTGGTATCCTGCCAGCTGCCGCAAAAAAGGCTCCACCTGGATTGACGAGAGACGTTAGTGGCGCCTGAGCAGCGAGTGGTACTGGGACGCCGGTATTGGATGTGGGACGAACGTAAGCGGGAAAGACCTGGGACACTTAAGCGAGGGGCTAGCCGTTATGGCCAGACCACTGGGGTACGCCAAAGCCACTGTTCGGAAAAGGAACCTGACAGTGGAGGAACTGTGGCCAGATCCGGAGCCAAGCAAGGAAGGGGGGGGGGTGGGGGGGTGTCTCGATACTTTACCTCTGAGAGCCCGGCGTACGAGGGCGAGTCTCCCTCCAGTCTCACCTGCAGCAGCACCTGGAACCTTTCGGCTAAACAAAAAACAAAAAAAAAAAAAAACAGGATGATATTTTGCATTCCTTAGGAATTCGGACCGGGACATGGTCGAGCCATCCTCTTAAGGCCGTTACGCGCCGAGCGTGGGGCGAAAGGCGAAGTGGAAGCTCCGATACTGGGTCACAGAAACGAGGGGGGATCCCCAAGGGAGAGACTTACCAAGGTGTTCCCCAAGAGACACGCCAAGGGGTTCCCCACGCGACTAGCCGAGGGGATTCCTTTTGATTCTTTACCTCAGTCGGTCCACCAGTTTGAGCCCCTGCCCTGGTTCGGTGTGTAACGGCCTTTAGGGACAACACCTTTTTGTTTTTTTTTTTTTCGTTTTTCTCTCGGGTAAAGCACACACTGCCACAGACCTAGCCCCCATGGCCCGAGTGCGCCCCGCAACGTTCCCTCCAGGCCAGTTATAGGTTAATGCCGACCTGTTTTGCCCCGCTCACCGTTAACTGTTGCTGGCTGGTCCCCCACAACGAAGACGTTCCCACCGGGAGGCCAAACCTTGTCAGTGCTGGCAGGGAGTGGCATTCGAGTGATAGGGGTGCCTTGTCCCGCGGCCGTTTGCACTAGCGGGGTGGTTCTGGGCTGTTCGGTCGGAACGCGCGCAGTAAGGTGCGAGCCGTGGCCGGGGGTCGGCTGTGTCGCGGTCCGTGGCGTAGTCGTCATAGGATAGTTGCTTGGGCTCGTAGGGGTCGCAGGAACTACCCTAACGGTCGGTGAGGTGTGCCCAGCGGTAGTGTGCGTTGGCACGTGGTTGTCGTTGGCATAGCCGAATGTGCTGATCTCGATGATCCGAGGCCCGGTCGTTTGGGGCACCATGTGCGTGCTGTGAGCGGACAGCGGGGTTGTTTCAGGCCCGCCATGCGGCGGCGGAACCGAGGTCTGGCCGTCATCGCCTTGTCCAGATGTGTTTGGTGAAACCTCTTGGCTGAGCGTCGCCTGGCCCATGGGCAAATCTGACAGGGTGGGAAGCACCGAGCCACCAGAGGGGGTAGAGTCTTGTATGGCAGGGTGGGGGGTACCGCTAAAGCCTGGTGTTGGACCAACATCTGTGACATACTCGCTCCGAAAGGTGGGCGAGACTCGGGTGGTCGCCTGCAGCACATGTGGGACAGCTGGGACCGGGGAGGGTGTGTGTCCTTGTGCGTACGTCGTCTCCTGACCGTAAGGCAGGGACATCAAATGAGTGACGCTAACATTCGCCGTTACTGCTGGCTCTGGGAACGTCGACGCCGCTCGGCCTCCATGCGTGACCGAGTCATGGGGATTGGCGCTAGACCTGGCTGGACCACTGAAGGTCTCCAAAGCCGTAGCCGATGATGCCACGCTGGTCCCGGAAGTGACCGGGCCGACGCGGCTATTGCCAGAGCTGGCATCTGGGTCCACCGGACCACGCGCCGTGCCCGGGTCGCCAAGCAACGACCACTGCGTTCGACTGATGGCTTGGTGAGCACGAGTCCATCCAGGCGAACGGCCGCTTGTCATTTCCGTCTTAACAGCCGCGGAGGTCACTGATTCCGTGCCTGACTCAAGACGACTGGTACCAGAGCTAGCTTCAGGAACCGCCGACACACTAAAGGCGCCTAAATAATAAATGGTGTGGTGCTTAGTGTGACTTGTGCCGATCGTGGTCTCTGCAGCTGTGGCCTCCAAGGTTACTGACGCCATGTCACTTCCGTCTGTGGTTTTCACTTCAGAGTCCTCGAGACCTGTGACCGGATCAAAACGACTGGTGCTGGGGCTGGAATTTGGAACTACTTTCCCGCTAATGGTGTTTAAATCTGCAAAATCTGGCGAGTTTGTCTGATTAGTTCTTGTTTCTGACTCTATGGTTTTTGACACTTTGTCCCTTCCATAAGCGGCACCAGTTATGGTGTCCAAACCTGAAACTGGCTTTGAAATCTCATTAGGACTGGCGCTGGGGTTGGAATTTGGAGCTACCGCACCGCTAACGGTGTTTAAATTATGAAAAACATCTTGGATAGGGTGAGTAGATGGAGGTGAGCGTTTGATTCTCGTTTCTGACTCTAAAGCTGTGGCCTCCGAGGTTTTTGACACTTTGTCTCTTCCATAAGCGACACCAGTTATGGTGTCCAAACCGGAAACTGGTTTTAAAACCTCAATATTACTGGTACTGGGGTTGGAATTTGGAAAAACGTCCCCACTAATAGTGTTTAAATCTGCTAAATCTGGCGAGTTTGTCTGATTAGTTCTTGTTTCTGGCTCTAAAGCTGTGGCTTCTGGGGTTTTTGACACTTTGTCCCTTCCATAAGCAACACCAGTTATGGTGTCCAAACCTGAAACTGGCCTCAAAACCTCAATATTACTGGTACTGGGGTTGGAATTGGGAACTACTTTCCCACTAATAGTATTTAAATCTGCTAAATCTGGCGAGTTTGTCTGATTAGTTCTTGTTTCTGACTCTAAAGCTGTGGCTTCTGAGGTTTTTGACACTTTGTCTCTTCCATAAGCGACACCAGTTATGGTGTCCAAACCTGAAACTGGTTTTAAAACCTCAGTATTACTGGTACTGGGGTTGAAATTGGGAACTACTTTCCCACTAATAGTGTTTAAATCTGCAAAATCTGGCGAGTTTGTCTGATTAGTTCTTGTTTCTGACTCTAAAACCGTGGCTTCTGAGGCTTTTGACACTTTGTCTCTTCCATAAGCGACACCAGTTATGGTGTCCAAACCTGAAACTGGCCTCAAAACCTCAATATTACTGGAACTGGGGTTGGAATTGGGAAAAACGTCCCCACTAATAGTGTTTAAATCTGCTAAATCTGGCGAGTTTGTCTGATTAGTTCTTGTTTCTGACTCTAAAGCTGTGGCTTCCGAGGTTTTTGACACTTTGTCTCTTCCATAAGCGACACCAATTATGGTGTCCAAACCTGAAACTGGTTTTGAAACCTCAGTATTACTGGTATTGGGGTTGGAATTGGGAAAAACCACTCCACTAATAGTGTTTAAATCTGCAAAATCTGGCTCTAAAGCCGTGGCCTCTGAGGTTTTTGACACTTTGTCTCTTCCATAAGCGGCACTGACAACGGTGCCCAGTCCCGAATGTGGCTTTGAAACCTCCAGACTGGTGCTGGACCTTGTTTTTGGATCTACTGTTCCACTACTGGCGTGTAAACAACGATAAAGGTCATGGTCGGCGTGAGATGACCTAGGTGAGCGGGGATGAGTTCTTGTTTCTGGTTCTAAATCTGCGCTTGACTGCGTGTCTGTTTTCGTGTCTGTGCGTCGGGTTTCCCCCCCGGCCGGAGCGAGGACTTTTTCCCAAAGCCCGCGTCTATCGTGGTGCGGCCGTATGATGGAGCGCTCGAGGTCAGAGATCACCGCTCCAGCCCTTTCCTGCCCATTGTCTGCGCCTTCCTGTGGAACGGGGGGTCCGTTCTTATCGTCCGGCCCAGACTCCCCTCCGCCCCGTAGAACGCTGGCAGCGCGGGGCGTGTGCGCGCTCAAGGACGTGCCCCCGAGCCCAAAAATGTCTGCGGCGTGGGACGTGGCAACGGTACCATCCGGAGAGCGAGCCGCGGGGTCGCCGGCGGAGTGCGTTGGAGGAACACGAGCTGGTTCTGGACCCCCTTGTGACATGCTAAGTCCTGGGGAGGAAAGGCAAACAAACAGGAATTTCTGGAGCGTTTCAAAGGCAGGGAATCTGATTTCCTAAAGCTGCCTAGGCTAGTACGGCAAGTAAATTCGTAGTGAACCTTCTGGGCCCTACTGCGGACCCCCTTCTTCCCAATTTAGACGCCCCCTCCCCACCCAAGTTGCAGTTTAGATATTCCAGTTGTAAGGCTATTGATAGACGGTCAGTAGGGTCCAATAGTCCTTCTTACCTCCTACCAGCTATGGTCGCTATGGCGTCCTATACGGTTGCTATGGTGTTCCTGTTGGTCCTTAGGTGGTTGCTAAGGTATGTTGCAATGCTGTTGCTAGTTGGTTGCTATGGCGTGGCTATAATGTTGCTAGGTGGTTGCTACGGTGTTGCTAGGTTGTTGCCAGGTGGGTTTTTTTCACCTCAAAACTATAAACGCAAAAATAAATAAATAAATATTCGGACACGTTTTTGTTTTCTTTTTTTAACGCGTTTTTTTTTTCTCTGTCACAAAACCAAATCGTTTTTTGTTTCCGCCTCTTAATACGTTATTCATCAAAGTACGCAAGACATCACAAATAAAAGTAAATAAAATGTGCTTAGTGTCAAAGACCCTGTTCTGTACACAAGGCGTGCGATGAACTTGTCGGGATGTACCCTCGTCGCAAATCGGGGACTTATTTACCCTAATGTACCAACCAACGAACCGATCAACAAACCAGCTAACATACCGACCGACCGACCAACTAACCGGCCAATGAACCAACCAACCAACAAAGAAACCAACCGACCAACTGACCGACCAACTAACCGAGAAATGAACCAACCATCCAACAAACCGACCGATTCACCAACTAACCAACCAACAAACCAACCAACTGACCGACCAACTAACCGAGAAATGAACCAATCAACGAACCAACAAACCGACTGACCGACAAATGAACCAACCAACCAACTAACCATCCAACAAACCGACCGACCCACCAACTAACCAACCAACAAACTGACCAACTGACCGACCAATGAACCAACCATCCAACAAACCGATCGTCCCACCAATTATCCAACCAACAAACTGACCGACCAACTAACTGAGAAATGAACCAATCAACGAACCAACAAACCAACTGACCGACCAATGAACCAACCAACCAACTAACCATCCAACAAACCGACCAACCCACCAACAAACCAACCAACAAACTGACCAACTGACCAACCAACTAACCGAGAAATGAACCAATCAACGAACCAACAAACCAACTGACCGACCAACGAACCAACCAACAAACTAACCGACCGACCAACTAACCGAGAAATGAACCAACCAACAAACCGACAGACAGACCGACCAACTAACCGACCCATGAACCAATCAACAAACCGACCGACCGACCGACTGACCAACTAACCGACCAACGAACCAACCAACAAACTGACCGACCGACCAACTAACTGAGAAATGTATCAACCAACAAACAAACAAACCAACCAACCAACTAACAAACAAACTGACAGACCAAACAACCAATAAACTGACCGACTGACCAACCAACCAACCAACGAACCAACCGACCGACGAGGTTCTACCTTCTTATTCTCCTTCTTGAAACTCTTCCATGACAAACCCTTTTTTTTCCCCTTTCCCCTAAACGCCCTTAAATACAAACATTCCAGTTAATAAACCAATTAAAACCTATTAATAACACAATGACGCGTTTGATTTAGTGAAATGTCAGGAAATAAACTGCTGAGTCACCCACCTGTAATTAACGTCAACAGAACCGAAATTGCGTACGGACGCATTTTTGAGAGCGTTCCTCTTCAGAAATCCGTCCCAGAAGCAGGTCCATAAAGCAGCTACTGAGGCTCGCCCCCCCTCCCAAAAAAAAAACCCCAAAATGACGTCCGCTAAGGGTTTAGATCAACAACTGGAAGCCTTTTTTAAATACAGTTAGTCAGTCAGAAAGTCTCTCAGAAACTCCGAGAGACCAGTCGCGTGCGCGCGTGCTCGCGCGTATGTGCGCGCGATCGTGCGCTTGGCCATCGCCTCAGCATCTGAGTGTAATTAGCGCATCGGTCGGGGTCCAGCGCCGGAAACTCTTACCCACCTCTCTCGAAGCTTCCTAAAAATAAATAAATAAATAAATAAAATCCGCGTGTCTGCTCGGCTCGACCTGCTGCGTTAAAGTTTAGAAAGAAATCTTACATGGTTTTGTTTTGTTTTGGGACGCCACCATAGCATGATTCGTAATTCGTTTTTTTTTTTTTTTTTATCTTGGTGAACGTGTCTGAAAAATTATATAACCAAAAAATGTAAGAATTGGGGAGGGGGGGAGGGGGGAACCGTGTTTTTAGTGACCGGACGGCCACTGCCCTGCCACCCCTGCTGAAAAAAAAAAAAAAACCCAAGCATTGACCAGCATCAGATTCATGCTGGTTTAAGTTGGTTGCGGTGCTGGTTTTGCTGGTCGACCACCTTTTAAAAATCAGCAAGTACTGGTCACCAGCACTCCCAGTAAAGACCATAATCCATAGCAAAAGCATGTTCAAACCACAACATTGCTGGGCACCACCAAGTCTTTGGGCAAGACCCTCGTAAGATATCAGTTATAAGTGGCTCTGGATAAAGATACCTGCCCCCCTCTCCCAAAAAAAAAAAAGGCGGGTCCCACTTACCGCTATGAGGCCATTCGGCCGTATTAACCCTGGAAATGGCCAACTTTATGGTCCCTGGCCCTGCAGATACGGGCACCAGTCCCTTTAATTAAGCAGCAGGACCCTGAGAAGAGTTATGGGTCTGGCCTCAGGGGCCCAGAAGTGCAGACTTGGCAGGGAAATCGCTTTTGATCTACGGACTTGTGGTACAAGTATCCCCGTGGCCACGTGGGTCCTCTCTAATGGTTTCCAAAAGACAGTTAACCGGACTCTCGGGCTACTGGACCGAAAAGAAGTTTTAATTACCACAAAGGAAACGTTTATTTGAAAAACCATTGGTCGAGAGCAACATTTTCAGGGATTCCCAGGCACATTGTCCAGGCGCTCCACAGCGCCTCTCCGGCGTCCATGGGAATCACGTCAGGCCAGAGGTGGTACTGCAGGACGCCACGGGTAACTAAACCAACTCGGATCGTTGCCGGGTCATGATTGAAGATTAAAGATTTAAGCCGTGTTGTGACATTCAAACACAATACGCTTTTTGAGATAAATAAATGACACGCAACTATACCGTATGCATCGTATGGTAAAGTTTGATTAGCTCCACTGTATGCTTGAAAGGCATGAACCCACGAATCAATAAATCGGCTTGTTGTTAAACCACAGGACTTATTTATATTCCTTTACTCGCTTTTTAAAGCTTTATTGCAAATTCGTGCCAGCAACCGTGATCAAAAGACGGCTCTACAGCGCCTCTCTGGCTCCTGGGGGGAAATGCCTCAGGTCAAAAGCGGTACTGCAGGACGCCGCGAGTGAACGGCGAGTATCCGGTTCCGGAAGGGATTCAAGGGTTGGCGTTTGCTACTTTAGATACCATTTAAACACAATAGTCGATAAAACGACGAGGTAAACGCTTCCATCCTGTATGGTTTAATAAAGATATGCAAAATGGCAAGACTAACCTCTCAGTCCTGCACTCCTATTTTTGGTCTGGAGCCCCAACAGAGGGAGGGATGTGCTTCAAGCATACCTGAAGCTCCACACGTTCTACACAAACCTCCTGTTAAAAAAAGGGTTCCACTCTAGGAACTAAACACCAAACCTGAGCTAACTTGAGCCCAAAAAAAGAAGACCGCTCCACTGGATTGTCCCACAGGCTCTTTTCCTACTGGACCGGCATGATTTCGGGCTTAGATCATGGTCTGGGCTTGGCCCCCCCACCAAAAAGAGAGCTCGGACTCGAAATTCGGGTCGAAAGGTCTTTATTGGGACACTTTGAAAGAACATTGGCAAGAAAACCCCAGACACAAAAACATCAAACATCAGAACGCACACGAAACGCCGGATACGCGGTTTCGGCGACGGGCCAAGAAGTTCCACGCACCTGAAACTAAAACAAACCCCCAAAAAAAGCGGGCGTTGCGGTTAACGGGGGTTTTGGTGGCCGACGGCGCCCCCGAAACTTACAGCAGCTAGGTCACTCGTAGACGTCCTTCTTGTCTGCGATGTACTGGACGATCTCGTCGGGCGTCATCAGCTTCTCGGCTTCGGCGTCGGGAATCTCGAAACCTGCACACGAGCAACGACCCCGGTAACGGCCACGCCCGTGACGTCAACTTGGCTAAAAGGAGTTTAAAGAACGGCGGTACGAACCGAATTCGTCCTCCATGGCCATGATGATCTCCACCTGGTCGAGACTGTCCAGGCCCAAGTCCTTCATGAAGTGAGACGACGCCTGGAGCTATAAGGGGGAAAAAAAAAAAAAAAAAAAAAAAAAGGGAAACGTCCCGTGGGGAAAAATTCCCGAAGTGTTCGTACCGGTCATAACGAAGTCTGGGGGGGGTCCTCTTACCTTCTCTGGGTCGACCTTGTCGTAGAGTTTGAGAACGTAGAGGACCCGATCTCGGATCGAGTCTATGGTCAGAGGCGGGAGGTCGCCATACCACCGCCGCTGGACCGCGCTGGGAATCTGCCAATAGAGGGAGCTCTCCCATTACGAATTACAATTCATACTTAAAAAAGAAACAAACTATAACGTTACTTTATTTAATTTCCCTGTGTTACCCGTTACGGCTGGGCAACAGCGTGGAAGGAAAGCATAAACAACGACGATTTCATAATTAATACTCCCAATTAGGACTGGAAAATTGGTTAGTATTTTCCTATCAGAACAGTGTTTCTAATAAGTAATTTTTGTGAGTATGAACAGCAACCGATTAGTATGTACATTTTTTGTAGCACTGTTCTGTTAGTACTGCATCAGTAAATTGTTAGTATTTACAGATATGAACGGTATTCTGTTAGTATTTTGTCAGTATTCTGCTAGTATTTTGTCAGGAAATCGTTAGTATTTTCAGATATGAACAGTTTTGTTGGTATTTTGTCAGCATGTTGTTAGTATTTTCATATTAACAGTATTCTGCTAGTATTTTATCTGTAAATTGCGAGTATTTTCACATATAAACAGTTTTGTTGGTATTTTGTCAGCATGTTGTTAGTATTTTCATATTAACAGTATTCTGCTAGTATTTTATCAGTAAATTGCGAGTATTTTCACATATAAACAGTTTTGTTGGTATTTTGTCAGTAAATCGTTAGTATTTTCACATTTTATCAGTATTCTGTTAGTATTTTCATATTTGATCAGTATTCTTTTAGTATTTTCATATTTTATCAGTATTCTGTTAGTATGTTATCAGTATTCTGTTAGTATTTTCATATTTTATCAGTATTCTGTTAGTATTTTCATATTTTATCAGTATTCTGTTAGTATTTTATCAGGACTGTTAATATTTTCATATTTTATCAGTATTCTGTTAGTATTTTCATATTTTATCAGTATTCAGTTAGTATTTTATCAGGACTGTGTTAGTATTTTCATATTTTATCAGTATTCTCTTAGTATTTTATCAGGACTGTGTTAGTATTTCCATATTTTATCAGTATTCTATCAGGACTGTGTTAGTATTTTCATATTTTATCAGTATTCTCTTAGTATTTTATCAGGACTGTGTTAGTATTTCCA
>JAUZST010075855.1:0-21188 GCA_034779995.1 Parotocinclus haroldoi | reverse complement strand
TGTGTGTGTGTGTGTGTGTGTGTGTGTGTGTGTGTGTGTGTGTGTGTGTGTATATATATATATATATATATATATATGTGTGTATATATATATACGTGCGTGTGTGTATGATGCAGTCCTGTGGGAGAATGTGTCCTTGCTGTAATTAACAGCTGCAGTGCGTTAGGAAATTCTCTCTGTGCTCTGAACTTGGTAGTAGCTTTTATGTGTAGATGGCAGTTTAAGAGTTGCTGTACGCACCTGCTCTGCTGACTTCAATAACACATGCAGCTTTAGCGCTTCCGTTTCCTGAAGATGGCCTTGAAGGCTACATCCGAACAGACTAGGCCTCACTGTATAACGAGTATACACGCTTTCTTTGATGGCATTACTGTATTGCAGGCATGACCTTTATGTTTTGACTACGCAATCATATTGCCTGCTCAATGTCCTTCATTCCTCTCTCTTTTCCCTCTCTATATTCCTCCCATCTGTGTCTGTAGTGGTGAAGCAGAGGATGCAGATGTACAACTCGCCTTACAGGGGCGTGCTGGAGTGTATGCGCTGCGTTTGGAGAAGTGAAGGACCTGGGGCCTTTTACCGCAGCTACACCACGCAGCTCATGATGAACGTGCCATTCCAGGCACTGCACTTTATCACCTACGAGTACCTGCAGGAGCTGCTGAACCCCCATAGACTGTACAACCCCTCTTCCCATATGATCTCTGGAGCCTTGGCCGGGGCGGTGGCTGCCGCCGCCACCACACCACTGGATGTGTGCAAGACACTTCTTAACACACAGGAGTCACTGGCACTGCACTCAGTAAGCCCTGGCCGAGGGCACATCTCTGGCTTGGCCCATGCCTTCAGGACAGTTTACAGGCTGGGTGGCGTCCCTGCTTACTTCAAAGGCGTGCAGGCTAGAATTATATACCAGATGCCCTCGACAGCCATCAGCTGGTCTGTCTACGAGTTTTTCAAGTACATTATCACCAAGCGCCGACTCGAGCGTATGAGGATGCAGAGAGATGGAGACAAGTAGACACACATGCATTGTATGGCCCTGCTGTTGTTTGACAGCTTTCCTGGCCTTGGCTGTCTCTCTCCCATGATTGTTCCTAAAATCTGTTGCTCATTTTACCACTGACCATCAATGCTGCAGAGAGACAAAGAGAAGTAGCCGCTGGCACGCACACTCTTCTGACCCTGCCCTTGGTCAGATGATGCTTTGGACTTGTTTTATTTCACTCTCCCTCCCCTTTCTTTCTTCCTCTGGCAATACTCAGATTTATTCTGCGCAGGGACCTTCTGGTTGGATATAAATGTTGATAACTACGCACACGAACGTTGCACTGACTTTTCAGGCAACCCAAATGTGATTCCTTTTGGTCCCACCAGAGGGCATCAGAGGCCTCTTAAAGTAAACGAACGCCTACGTTTAACAAAAAGTTTTAACGATAGACATCTGGTAAATGTAGCCCTTTCCAAACCAAGGCAGGTTCAATGTATTTATGAATATATTTTTGAAAATTCAGTTTAATATAGAAAGGTTCTAACATAAATAATTTACTACACTCTGAATAGTGATCAGACATAATCTTTTTTTTTTTTTTAGGCCGATCTCTTTTGCAGATATTTTCCTTATCTAAGATTGCTTAAATCGTTTGGGAGTTGTTTGGCATTCAGAATGTATTCTGAGAGGAAAACACTTATCTTAAAGTTTTATTTAAAAGTATTTAGTAATAATTAAAACTGTTCCTACCTACACAAAGAACACTTATAACAATTTAAATGGATACATATGCTGCCAGAAATGCATTTACTGTAATGTGTTTGAGCACGGGCTCTAAAACATATGTGGTGTCTGAATGAGCTGTTTGGCCCTTTTGCTTGGATTCACTACACGTCAATATTGATAATTTATGCTAACGGGCCTGTTGGCATCTGTACCCTTGTTTCTCCGCTTTCAATAAAGTAGCAGTGAGGGTAACCTCTGCCTGCATACCATCAAGTGACTGTCTATTTTTTATTGTTCTCCATTAATAACTATCCAGGTGAGGCTACATAAGCATTACAATCAAATAGGAGTGACAGTCACCTAGTGTTCTCTTTATTGTTGCTTATTCTAATTGATATAATTAGATGCTAATATATGAATAATAATTACTCACATTTTGCTTTCAACTAGACATTATGACCTGAAAGTGATTTGAATTGAATTAAATATAAATAGTATGTGATATCAAAAATCTGGTGTCTGACTAGCCATGCCCATCGGAGTCAAATTCGTGATAACGTTTAATATACAGATTACAGGCAAATTGTGCATCCAGTTGCTGAGTTAATAGAGTGATTTAGTGAGTGCCCATTTCCTTGAAATGGCAGTGTCCCAAGTTTCTTGATGCATTTGTTGGTGTTGTCCTTTCTCATATTCTGGTATGTTCCATTCAAAGGGTGCTCTGTTAGTGGCGTGGCTAATGTTTGGGCTAAATCAAATGTGCAAGCCTGACATTTGACCATGTGTGTCCTGATGTAAAGAACTTTCACTTCACCTTCCACTGCAATCCTGCTGATAAGGATCCCATAGGGCAGAGAGAAAAAAGGAGCCGACAGACAAAGAACTGCACGGCTGTTCCCCAAGGCTCAGCCCAGCTGAACCTGAACTTGACAACTTGGGGCCAATTGGGATCATAATATTTTCTTACAGTGAGCCTAGGGTGCTGTGTGTCCTTGTCAAGAAAATGCTTTGATAGTGAAAAAGAAATTAAGTAGACAAATAAAGCATGCAATCCCGTCATTATATGAAGGTGGTATGTCAGACTGCTGTCTGCTTTTGGGCCTTCAACCATTTGTTTGGAGATTTTACCTCACCTTTGCACTCAAAGAGGTAAGCTATGTTTATCCTGTGTCTGAGAGACAAGCCATAACCTGAGTCAATATAATGACAAGGTGTTGGTTATCAGGCACTCATTTCCACTTGGCTAATTTGAATACTATTTTAACATGGAAATCAGGACAAGGCTTTACCCTTCAGATTTTGAAATGCTACATTAAATACAGATGTCACGGGCAGCTTTGGGTGTGTATGCATTGTCACCCGAGGAGCCATTATACAAATGAAGAGCAACTCCATTTCATCTTGGTTACATTTGGTGGAGGTATACATCACCCCCTAAGAAACGTGTTTGTTAGTCTCTGTTCGCTTTGATTTACTCTTGTTGCAAACTTGGCTCCTGCTACTGCTGTCAGTCATTATAATGTTCTCTAACTGTGGCAGCCCCTGTCGCAAACACACAGCAGACAGTGTGGTCATTAAGGATTAAATGTCTAGCAGCTTGTTTCTTTTCAAACCCTTCTCCAGGCACGAGATGTTCTGCCAGCCATCTAACACATATGCAGACACTTCATGTCAGTCAGACACCTGTTCAAACAGTGAGTGTTAATGAGCAGTCTTTGTGTGAGTGTGCGACAAGCGTGGTTTGGCCCGCCCCAGAGTTCAATTATATCCGTCCTCCCAGCCGTAGCACGGCTGGCCAGCATGAGCTTGCCCACAATGTACGCTGATGAGCTTCCTCATAAGAGACTGCAGAGGATTATCCAGAAGTGCTTATAGTATTTGAGCTACAGAGCGTCTCGGCTCCTTAGGGTTAAAGATACAGTGTAGGTGGTGTAATGCTATTACTTTTTCAGAGCTAAAATGTGCTCTTTGATTACATGAACCATGGAACTTTCATAAGTTAGATGAGGTGAGAAAGTATATAGGTGTGTTCTTATCTGTTTTGCCTCAGTCAGCGTTACTGACAGACAACCTCATGTTTGTTTTTTCTTCTCATTTTTATAATAGACACTCATTGCTTAAGTGGATAAGTGTCTCTCACGGCTCAGATTTGATTATGACTACTTTTGACATACATAAATATTTGACACTTTACATTTAAGGATGCAGTGAATGTGAAAAGGCCTTGTTCATCTTAGAGTCTAAGGTGAACTAATATAAGAGTTGGATACAGAGTCAGCCAGAGACTTCCCTAAGGTAAAAAAATAACTGCTCATAACAATAGTCCTATTCTGAATTGACAGCTGCTTGCCTTCATTGCAGTCCAAAACGAAGTCCTTTGTCGTATCACTGTATATTCTTGCCTTAAAATCTCTGATAAATTTTTAAACCAAACTTTCCAACCGCAGCATGACCAAGAGCTTGACTCCACCCTTCTGCAGTGAGGGTCTTCAGAGAGGGGTCATGCTCCCAGCCGTTCTGCTGTGCTTTTAATGCCTGTGTTTGTTCCTATGCTGATCTCTGACCCCCTAATGTCCCCAGTTGTGATATAGAGACCACTTCACTATGAACTCTGAGATGGGGTGCTATGATTGACCATTTTCCTTCTCATAGTAAATGCACGCAGCCTCGGTTAATCTAAACTATTTAGTCTGGTTGGGGAATTCTCTCAGTCATGTTACGATAACTATGCTTGGTGGACTATAGCCTTCCAAAGCAGGAAAAACCCAGGTAGACTTTCCTTACACTTTCCTTGGCTGATCCAATGGCAACAATTTTTAAGGTGTCTGGCATTTTTTGACAGAATAATTTAACTTTCTTTTTTGACAGTGAATCAAAGAGGCTGTTACTTGAAACAGTACATGACAGGAGTAAACAGCAGACTTGCAGGGTGGAAGGAAGGTGTAGATTTTTTCCTACAATAACAGCACTGATCCGCTTTCACTTACACACCTCTGTTTTTAATCCTGTAAGCTGACACTTTACTCATAATTTTACTTCTTTTTGAATAACAGCTATTGGGAACTGTTCTTCTGTTCCTTCTAGTTGCACGCAAGTCTGTATTCTTTTATTTTAAAAATTATACTTTGTATGTGTTTGGTTGCTTCTATATGTTATGTTTTCACATATGCATGTAAGCCCTTGATTTTGTATATGACTTCTTACTGCATACCAGGTACACCTCAGATATATACAGATCAATTTCAATAAGAGTCTAATGAAATTTACTCCAGCAGGCCTGCAGTAACTATTAGAAACTATTAGGAAAGTTCTGATGCTGAATGTGATGGGTGTGGAACTGTCTGGCCTTTGACAAGATGTTCAATCAAGGCTGCGCTCTCAGAGAGGCAACTTAGGGGAGACAGCGTGGCGCCCCATTTCCAGTGTGTACATTAAGAGCAGACACACAGCTTTCCATGATGGGAGAGAGTTTTTCGAAGTTTGGTGGATCTAGAATGCCCTATGCTCATTTCTACTCTGGCGAAATCCCATTGTCTAACATCCACTGAGTGGAGAAGAGCTTCCATGCCTGTCTTGTCTAAATAAGCTATGACAGAATGAGCTTTCTTACTGCATTAGGCGCCTAGCCTTTCTTTATCTATTGCGAACTCATCCTCAACACAAAACAGGAGCCAAAATGCCACATTTCTCCTAATGTCAGAGTGCACAATACTCCTGGGGCTCCCTGCAATCATGCCTTCACTTTGTTGAGTGCTCTGATCACTATCACAAAGGTCCTGACATTTCTGAATACATAAACTAAAATAGCTACACATGCATGCTGAATTTTCCTGTCACATCTCCCTAACGTCCTCATTTATAGATATGTTGTAAAGTACTCTATTATCTATGAACTACAATCATCTGTGTTATAGAGTGCATTTTGTTAAATGCTAATGTAAATTCATACATCACCAACCAAACATTTAGTAGCAATTTGAAAACACTTCACATACAGATGATTTGTTCTCGCCTGGGGAAGTCTGTGTTTAGGAAACTCCAGCCTTGACTGTGGGTTCCTCATCATTTTGGGCATCAGCTGTAACACTTAAAGCAGTAATTCAGCCGTGGGGAAAGTGCTGCACAAGTGTTCTTAAGTACTGCCTTTGGCTGCTACCCTTGCATTATCACTTCTGATTTGCAGGCTGATTTCTCTCCATTCTGGCTTAGAATCAAGAATACGCCCTTCTTATGACATTTTCCATAACGCTCACTCACTCACTTAATAACTGAGTTGAATATTTTCCTTATCTGACAACTGCATCAGTGTATTGCATGCAAGCTTAACAGTGAAACAAAGATGTAGGCAAGCTCTGGTTGTGGAATACTTGAAAATTACACATATTTTGGTTAATAATACTGTAGTTTGGCTGTACAGTGAGAGAAAGTGTGTAAATCATGTAGGTGAAACTTCCTTGTTTGTTGATCTTGTGCTTTCTGATCAGCATTTATGGGAATGGAGGGAACTGGATGCTCGAACCCACCTGCCAGGTCTGGGGAAAGCAGGGCTGTTTTTCTGTGGTTGGCTGCTCTCAACTGTGCCTGGTTTTCTTGGCTTGCACTATCTGCTTTGCATGATGGAACGCTTTGCCCTTGACTTTGCTTTCAACCTTTCACTTGTTGTAAGAGGGCTGGGTGGGGAATGTATGTGGGAGTAAGATGTAGCAGGTAATTCTGCTCAATCTTTGTAACATGTAACAAATTTCTCTTTGAAATACATATTTCTCCTCGACCTAAAAAACATTTCTGAGAATATCTGTATGATAATCTTAAGACCCAATTAAAAATAAACCCAGAAAATAAAATAGTAATTGCCAGAACAATTAAAGTGGCCTTAACTGGATTCAAAATAACAATGAAAAAAAATCATACTACTATAAACAGTAAATGTTAATATTATATTAAATAATAGTAATATTAAAAACACTTTTTCAGTGCAGTTCTAAAGACTATGCTGGAGAACACAGTACAAGGGTTGAACCCCTGTCCTCCTTGAAGCATGGTCAAAATACATAATTAAGATACCCAACCTGACCAAAATTCCCATCAATACTCTAACATTGGTCATTATGATCAGGGGATAGTGAGTTACTGCTGTGTCTTTAACACGGCAAACTTATTCTTCTAAAAGCCAGTTATGCCATTTAAAATTTTTTGATTTGAAACCACCAAGGGTAGAGCTGTTGCAGGCATGTCCCCCTGGTGGCAACTTCAGAGTTGGAACTTTCCCAGGTTCTGCAAGTTGATCTGCCTCTAAAGCATTCTGTTACAGAAAAATCTGAGTCTAAGACACCGCTTGTCTGTAACGTTCACCCAAATATATTATATGTGAATGTTGTAGGAAAAATACACTTGTCATCACTTATTATGTTTGACTAGGCATTGGATAACATGAGGGCTTTTGGAGTTTCTCCCAGCTAGATGTGCACGCACAGGCTGGTTACTATGGTCGAAGGGCTGAATGATAAGATATAGCTTTATTTTTGTGCCAAGGTGAGGCATGGAAAGATTTTCTATATAGAATATAGACACAGTATATTAACTAGTGGTATATTCCCCTGTTAGCAGGTTTAGGTATGGCTTCTTTACAAAATGTTCTGGTTTTATATTCAAAATTGAAGGGAATTCATGTGATTTATATGATTCTGGAAAACAATTCAATTTCTGCTACTGATCTGATGGAGCAGCTCAGTTGCCACACTACTACTACTACTATTACTACTAGTGTTGTTAATAATAATAATAATAATAATAATAATAATAATAATAATAATAATAATAATAAGAAGAAGAAGAAGAAGAAGACAATGGATCAAATATGAATACACCACACTACAATATATTGGTTTGATAAAAAATGTACACCTTTAATGTAATATGTTGAAACAAGCTGGATGTTTTGGAGTGGCCTTGTCAAACTTTTAAACTATAATATATGGAATGACTTCCTGAAATTTTGCTGTATGTAAGTTCAAACTCACTGACTTCTTTCAGCGTGGATGTTTGTTTGTTTGTTTTTTAATCAAATTAATTCCATCCATCTGGTATCCTGTGTTATTTGGATCAGGAAAAAAACAAGACACTTTAAATTCATAAAGTTTACAGAACTTATGCAACAAATACAAACACTGTGTATTCACTTTCTTTGTATTGTAATAATAATAAAAAAAGGAAAAATACAATTTCTTAACATGAATAGAGATTGCACTTAGAACACATTAATCATTTGTGTTGTATTTTGGATGAGGCTTTTTTGCTTTGTGTTATGATATGTATGCATGAATAAACGGTTAATCCATGGTTGTCATCA
The DNA here is from genome assembly GCA_034779995.1 of Parotocinclus haroldoi. Taxonomy (NCBI): domain Eukaryota; kingdom Metazoa; phylum Chordata; class Actinopteri; order Siluriformes; family Loricariidae; genus Parotocinclus; species Parotocinclus haroldoi. The sequence continues at coordinate 13,122 of JAUZST010075855.1, read as the reverse complement.
AATAAAAAGAACCCATGCAAGGTTTAATATGAAAAGAGCACTTCCATAATAAATTCAGCTTTTTGTAGTATAATGGCATTTCTAATGGCCTTTAGTATTGTGTGCATATTGACTGGTCGTGTAGCAGCAAGTAAAATGTTGTCATCAGCACAGGGAGACAACAAATACAGACATTACTTTCAACAAGAACATCGGATGTGTGTATAGTAGACATATATGTATTTGCTGAGTATTTATCCTACTGGGACCTATGATGGTTAAAGTCCATCAGGTTATACAGTCCAACAGTAATAGTTGCAGAGCAGGAATGGGTCTTATTTAAACGTACCAAATATAAAACAACTGGTGATCTGCAGATTCAAACATGTATGTGCTTTCAGTGCACATTTCATTCCACCAGGCTAGTGAAATACACTAACACAACATTTAACAAAACAGACACTCAGGAGATGCTGTTTTGTTTTCCACTTATTTACTTTTCAACACTTCCTATGAAGCATAAAGCTACATTCATAAAGACATTTACTGAGGTTTCATGCATTTGTTGGCTTGAACAAATAATATGTACTGTCTTTCAACAGTCCTGAAGAAGAAACTTTCATTTATCATTGAAAAATCCACTGATTGTTTTGAATATGAAATATAAAAAAAAATGTAGATATAGGAAGGTGTAGCCAAACATGTCAAACCCAGCGTAGAGTCAAGGCTATTGAAGATAACTATATGATCCCTGTTATGCTACCTTACTGTCTCTGGTATTACATAACAGGAAAGGGTTATAGGGATAAAGGGAGAGAGAGAGAGATCCAGAATTTTATGCTGTAAAACATATTGTACATGGTAACACGTCCACTGGCAGATGATATTTAAAAATAACCAGTTTTAACAGGTAAATATAGCCTTATTTTGAATCAGAGGTTTAGTTCTTTAGCCACTCATTATGCGAGTGTCTGGTCTGCACCTGTGCAGTACACCTAGACAAGTTGAGACCTCACAATCTCAATCCTGCAAATTCTTGTGAGGGGAAATGACCCAGAGATACCCTTAAGGTACTTGACATGAGGACAGCAGATCTTATGACTGTTTACCTTCTGAGATGTATTTGTCAAAACAATAGCACTAGACGTCTCTCTCTTTTGTGTGTGTGTGTGTGTGTGTGTGTGTGTGTGTGTGTGTGTGTGTGTTCGTGTATATTTTTGTGACTTAAAAGGACAGACCTTCTTCTAGACAGAGAGTCATGAAAAGATGGCGAAAGTATTTAGTATAAATATAATTGTGTGGGTGTTAAAAATCTTCTTTCTTCTTTTTTTCTTAAAAGCTTAGTCATTAGTTGGAAATCTACTACACCTCATGAGGCCCATCTCAAGCCTGAAAAACAGCTCTTAAACAGAAACAACAGTGACAGATGTCTACTGGTAACCTTGTGAGTCCTATGTTTAATGAATTAGGAAATATGTTAAGAGTTATTCAAATATCAGCACAATTTTACTCTAGTCAGAAAACCACGTAGTGCCACATACTGCCATTCTGAAATTTACCCAAGGCCAAGTTTAAGCTTAATGACTTTGATATTTGATCCCTCAGACGGTACCGCATCAAGAACCATTATTCAACAATAGCTGATATAACCACATGGACAGGGGGATTAATTGGCAAACCATTAGTAAGCTCTACAATACAGAGTTACAGTCACAAATGACAATTAAAAATTTACTAGGAAACAAAAGCCTCATGTTAACCATGTCCAGAAGCGGCATCGACTTCTCTAGGCTCTGAGGTATCTAGGGTTGACCATCAGACAGTGGAAACATGTATTGTATCAGATTAATTACTACTTCTGTCCACTGTGTGCTCTGGAACAATGACAAAAATGACGCATCCAAAAGTGCTGAAATTCCACCAGGTTCCTTGAATTGATTCATGATAATATGCATTGCATACAGAGAAATAAGCAAATGCCATCCAGTCTTTATTTGAAGAACATTGTTTTAAAACATTTTAATAATTCTCAACAAATTGGATCTCAATCTCAACAAATCTGTTTACGTTATCTGATTATCACCTGTTGACATCATCTGTTTGAAATCACATTATTACTTAATGTTTTTAATTTATTTCTTCCTCTAAATTGTCCCTGTCCTTATTTTTTTTAATGTTTGTTTGGTTTGTATAATGAATGGATAGTTATTAACAAATTAAATTAAACTGACCAGACATAACATCACAGGTTATAATATATGTTATATAGGTTATAATATCACAGGTTCATTCTGTCTGCAATGAAATAAAAGTAAGTTGAATTTAAAATTAAAATTTAAAAGATTATATTTGTATTTCCGTTTTTCATACTGTCACAACTTGATTTGGGGTTGAAATAGACAATTTACATCTGACTAAACTAATAATTTAGTAATACTTACTAATAATTAAAATAATAGCGTAGTGTTTATGATAATGTAGTATCCTCCCAAATAAGTGTCTTATACGTTTCATACACAGTACTAAGCAAAACTCTTGTTTTCATTCTACATTTTTTAACTTATGTTCTGCTTATTCTTTTTGACTGTGGTCCATCTTCTTCTCTTTGTTAGTCCCCTTTAATCTGTTCTCTAATTGTTTGGATCTTCACAGGACCAGCATAAATCATGTACTATTTGAGTGGTGAATGACTGTAACACTGGTGGTGGTGGTGTGTCAGACACTGCGGCGCTGTACACTCACTATCCACTCATTCACCTCATTGCTCCACTTTGTAGCTGTAAATCGGAAACAGTACTTTCTGTAGTACAGCAGAAGCAGTTTAACAGCCACTAAACCTTCATCAGTGCTCAGAGAATGGTTGGACATTTTTGGCTGGTGGACTATATTCAGTTCAACAGTGACTCTGCGATAACTTAAAGCTCCAGCAGCACTGCAATATCTGATTTGATCTTACAAGCTCAACACACACTAACACCACCACCACCACAAAAATGCTGTGCTGAGAATGATCCGTCACTCAAAGACGACCTGATCTGTCCCCAGTAGTTATTGTGTTGAGAATTCTGAAACGTACAAATGCTACACTGACATCCCTGTACTGTTGCATGCCTTAGACATGTTTGCAGGAGGAATGGGATAAAATAATACCTTAAACACTTCACTGGGTATCCTCGGTGCCAGAACATATTTTAAGTGGTAAAAAATCAGTTTTAACTGGTGGTACCTCACTGATTTACTTTTCTGTCCTCCTCTATTCCTGCCATTTTTGTCACTCCTGTTGTTATACGTGCATTATTTTTCTTACATTTTGTGTTATACTGGTTAATTTTATTTAAAACTACAGCTCTATTTATTTACTTATATGTTACTTATTATACTTATACAATTACACGTTAATTTTTCTGAATATATTCATATCAGATTGTGTGTTTAAGTGTGTGTCTCTAATTTAGACTAAAATGACTTTACAGTTCCTTCCAGTTTTGGTTTCACAAGGTATTTAATTGCTTTTCAAACTGAGCTACCAGCCTTTGCAAACTGTGACTGTGCAATAAATATTACACTGGTTCGCTAAAAAAAAATATTTTATTTCCAGATTGTGTTTAAAAGTCTAAAGTATTGTATTTTTGTCTTGTTCAATTAAAACTTCTGGAATCTTCTGGAAACAGAAAATTAAGCTGTGAACTGCAGCCTTAGACCTGTCACCCCAGCTTCTAACTTACCTGGTTGCGAATATTTATTTGGATATTTGTTTCGGAAGTGATAATGCCAAAGGAACTTACCAACATAATTAGATGACTAATATTATGGGGCATGCTTCCCTGACTAGTAGCCACAGGAAATGTAACTAGCACTAAAGGGTATTTTTCATAGTAAATGACATTGTGTTTAATGTTTCCTATGAGTTATTAATTAATGGGTAACCACATAGAATGAACATGAACATTGTTTGTGTTTTTAGTCAGTGCTGAATGCATGTGTCTGTTATTAGGGCTTGATTGTTTTTGTTTGTTTATTTGTCATCTTTAACGTTGCTATCAACATCAGTGACCGTCTCAGTGACACACAGGGTTACATCCATACACAAGTTCATCTCAAGACTAGTTTTATATGTTTTATAGTTTTTATTTATGTACACATATATACACAAGTCAATGTCAATTTAAGGTAATCAATTAACCTAACACACATGTCTTTGGACTGTGGGAGGAAAGCGGAGTACCGAGAGTAAACCCACGCAGACACAGAGAAAACATGCAAACTCTGTGAGACAGCGGTGCTACCCACTGAGCCACCGTGCCGCCCCAGGGCTTGATTAATAATCATTCATATTGTAATTGAATGACATGCTAGTGAAGTAATCTTAGTAAGGCCTAAATTGATGCATAGGCTGTCTGACAAATATTACATATTAACACAATTACACACAAAGATATTTTATCATCATTATCATTTTATCTGAGTCTATCAAATTTGTTCACTCCCAAAAGATATACATATCCCAAGGCTAGACAGTACCAGAAAATGCTTTCTAATTGTCTGTTTGTCTCACCATGAAGTTTTTTGTTACTTGGCATTCCATGAATAAAGTAAACACAGAGGGACTCTGGCCAAGTCTGTGCTGATAAAAAGCCCTAAGAGCCACTAAGTGGATGGCATATTTGTACTGTGATAGATGTTACTCTGTGTCAGTGTTCCTCAATGCAGCTCCTTGTTTTCTCTTATCTGAGGTAATTAAAACATTTAAATTCCATTCACAGAGCACAGGGAGTGAGGGATCAGCCTGTTGGGAAGCATCCTAAGGAAATGTAACAGGTTGGGGGATATCAGCCTCCTCACCAGGCCATCTTTGGCCGGTGGAGTGTAGAAATATTCACAGTGCAGTGCCAAGAAACAGCACATTCCCACACTTACAAATCTATTGCACAGCAAATGAGGGCAAACTTTTATCATGAACGCTTTGAACCAGTACACTTTTAATGTTAATATGTGCTGCTGCCAAAATTTGGAGATATTTCAAAATTAATGCTAAATTGTAAAAAAAAAGTAACTTAAGCACAAATATAAATTACAGATCTGTTGGCTGCATTTACCTGGGTCACCCGGTTGGCTAAGCATAACTAACTAACTAATCTATTTTGTGACCCTCTGTTCCACAGTGCTTTAGGAAGCATAGGCCAAAGAGATATGTCTTTCACTGGAGTTCCATATTTTTTAAACAAATGACTGTTAAACTATAAAGTTCATATATTCCTGATGGCAAAACTAAGCTGACAGATAGGATGTTACAGATAAAAAGAGCAAACTATAATGTGTTAAAAAATATTAAATATTACTCAGTTATTATTATGGACACTAATACATTCTTTAAACACTCAATTCTGTGGAACTAAATTGAAGAAGTTAGGTGCTGTTTTAAAAAAGGGGGTTAGTGGATGATGGATTCAGCATACCAGACGGGAGTTCATCTCTTATGGTTTCTACTGTAAATGTTTACATTCCTACATACTGGGATGGTATCAGCTAATAGTTTCTGAAACAGGCCAATATGTTCTGTTGGTGGACTATTGACTAAGGTGGGGGTTTATGGCATTCAGCGGTACTAATGTGGATCAGGGGACAGGGTCACTGGAAAGCTGTGCTCTTTCCAAACAAAGGTATTAACTACAACCCATTTCCTTCCTCTCTTGCCCTTTGGTGGATCTAGGTGAACACATTAATTCCTCGACTGAATTGTCGCTGTGGTTGTGCAAAGTGCTGTGAGCTTCCTATTTCAGTACATCTGCTCTCACTTGGAAGCTGGGTGGCTTAGCATATCTTAGAGTAAAGAATCCACTTTGAAACCAAGCACGCTAAAGACCACCTGCGTGTCTTTAGGTTTTCGTCAACACTTTCTGTTAGAAATGTATATTCACTGCATGAGTCCTCTGAAAAGTGTGCTGTCTTCGTTAGTGAAACACAAACATTTCCCTGTGAACACTAAGTTGGTACAACCCAGGAATAAGCAAGCTTGTACCATATTTTTTATGACAAGAGAAGCTTTATGTAATTATCAGTCAAGCCAATGGCACTTACAATGAGAATTGCATGCTTGTATGAGAGATCTCTATCAGATACAAACAGTCTCTTGGAAAGATGCTTTTCATTGCAGTTTACTGAAAAAGAATTGACTGCAAAAGCCAAATGCCCGGGACGGTGTGTCAATATGTCACACCTTTTTTTAATTCCTTGGCAACTGAACGTGACAGACACATATAATCACACAGGATTTTCCTCTCTCTTGTGGTGGTATAATTGTGGGGATTATGTTTAAAGTAGGTAAAAGTGATCTAGACCCCTCTAGGCTTCTTCCAGTTTGTCCATTCTGTGGGTGTGGGTGTGTATGTGTGTTTTCATAAATGTGCGTGTGAAGTGTCCACAGGACTTCTGTGTGTATAACTCCATTGCTGCTGGTGTTTTAAACACAGTGCTCACTCTCAGTCCTTATTATTATACACTATATTACAACATCTACCTTGTTGGTCCACCTTGTGAAGTCCAAGTCCACCCATCTGTTGCTGCACAGTTTGTCATCATCTATTCTTTCATCAGTGGTCACAGGATACTGTAGGCAGGATATTTTTTTTTTGGCTGGACTACAGTATATTCAGTCCAGCAGGAATCCACCTATACCAGTGCAACAACACCGACAATGTCAGTGTCACTGCAGTGATATATATGATCCACCATCCAAAAAATACCTGCTTATTGGTGGTCCTGTAGAGTTCCTGAACACTGAAGAACAGGGCAATAGCAAGTAAACAAGTATGATAGACAATGACTGTGGAAACAATTGTGTTTTAATGTTATGGATATGGTTATATCAACTGGTTGAATGGTGGCTCGTGATGCTGGGTAGCCTGTGGGATTTTGAGATCTTGGGCCTTCATCTTAAGCTTGCTCTTTGCCAACTGAAATTCCTCCCTCTCGACTCATTTAATTATATTATGGCTGTTAGAGCTAAGAATATACAAATCCCTTACAATCTTTCATTGTTTTAAAATATTTCTCATGCATTTGTCGACAAATCGGAGATCCTCCACCCATCCTTGTTAATCAAAGACGCCTTATTATTATTATTGTTTTAATTCACTATTAGATAGAAATTTCCCTCATCACAACTTTATTGGAGTGTATTGCAGGCCTGAAATGCAGGAACAGATGTTTATTAACAAATGAGATGTACACAGCTCACATAAATTATGGAATATTTCATTTTTCATTATTTTCATACATAATTTTTTGTGAGCAGTAAGGTTGACCAGACAAAGACATTAAGTACACCCCAAGTGAAAATGGCCAAATTGTGTCAATATTTTGTGTGGCCACCATTATTTTTTAGCACACTAATGTCCCTTACCTCTCTTGGGCATGGAATTCACTGGAGCTTCACAGGTTGTCACTGGAATCCTGTTCCACTCCTTCATGATGACATGACAGAGCTGGTAGATGTTAGAGAATTTGCTCTCCTTCACCATCCTTGAGAATGCCCCACAGATGCACAATAAAGTTTAGGTCTGAAAACATGCTTGGCCTGTTCAGCACCTTTATTATGACACAGTAAATGCTGGCATTCATGGTTCCCTGAATGAAGCTCTTTACAGATGGCAGAACTCATGTAGCCCCAAACCATCCCACCACCATGCTTAACTGCAGCCAAGACACACTTGTTTTTGTACTTCTTACCTGATTGCCGCTACACACGCTTGACACCATATAAACCAAATAAGATTATCTTGGTCTCATCAGACCGCAGGACATAGGTTTAGTAATCCATGTCCTTGTTCTGCTTGTCTTAAACAAACTGCTTGCAGACCTTCTTGTCTTTGGAAGAGGCTTCCTTCAGGTACAACTGCCATGAATACTAGTTTGGTACAATGCGATACAATGTTGAGCATGTACACTCAACTTCTTTGGTCAATCATGGTGATCCTTGTTCTGAGTTGAACCTGTCCTGTTAAACCAATGTATGGTCTTGGTCATCATGCTTCAGCTCAATTTCAGTTTGTTGCCAATCTTCTTATAGCTTAAGCTATCTTTATTTAGAGCAACAGTTGTTGTTTTTTCAGATCCTCAGATAGTTATTTGCCATTAAGTGCCATGTTATGAGAGTGTGTGAGAGTGATGACAACAAGTTTAACATACCTGCTCCCTAGTCACACCTGAGAACTTACACTAACGAGTCACATGATACCGGAGAGGAGAAATGGCTAATTGTGCACAGTTTGGCCATTTTCACTAAGGGGTGTACTCATTTTGTTGCCACCGGTTTAGACATTTATGGCTGTGTCTTGAGCTATTTTGAGGGCATTACATATATAACATATATGTGTATGTGTGTTAATTACTGTAACTCTTTATTGTTATTCGCATTGATTTATTTTGCATTTTAAGGTTTTTAAGAGTTAAAAGGTTTAAATTAAAAGGTTAAAATTAAAGGTTCACTGCCTGTTCTGGAAATTAATGGTTCCTTCAGCTGGACATTTGGTTGTGTGCAGCCGACAAAGCGTGTTTATTTATGTTAATATTCCATGGTGTTCTGTAATTACTGGAGGAACTGATATGTATAGCAGTTTAGTCTTTGTATGGTTGCTAAACAGTAGCGTTCCACTTGTGTTTTCAATGGAATCCCTGACACATTTATATACATTGTTTGCTTGCAGTTATATATGTATATATACACTGCTGATAAAAGGGATTAGTGGATTCCTTCTCATTACACATAAAATATTTTATGACACAGAATGTGGGCAATAGTACAGATGCATTGTTGTTACATTCTTTGTCAAAATTATACAAACATTTTGTATTTGAGACCAGGATTTCAGGCAGGTCAGTCTAGTACCTGTACCCTCTTCTTCTGCAGTGTAAATTACCTTTGCTGGGTGAACTGACACAATGCCATACCATGACAGACCCTGGCTTTTTGATGTTTTGGGTGTTCAGTTTTGGACTAAACCCTTACTTCATTGCCCTTTATGCCCTGAATTTGACCAGACAAAACTGTCTACAATTAATTAATTGTGTGTGTGTGTGTGTGTGTGTGTGTGTGTGTGTGTGTGTGTGTGTGTGTGTGTGTGTGTGTCTGTGTGTGTACCCTCATGGAACCACTGCTTCTGATGATTTCTAGTAGCTAGGTCAGAATGGCCTAGATGGTGGGCAACTTTGTTGAAACAAAAACTCTGCTTCCCTCAGTCCAATGACGTGAAGTCTGTCAACTCTGCAAAATGTCTTTGAGTAAATCACTTGTGCCAGTCTATAAACCTCATCAAGATAAGGTAAGCTTCCGAGAGTCTTTTTATATGGCAGCAAGAGAAAACACTTTTACACAACAGTAGACCCAGTATCTAATCAGACCATGCCTGTAAACATCTATCTGACATGATTACATACTCAATTTTGAGTACTATTGGACAGTTCTATCTGTGTGCTTAATATTTTATAAATTAGTATATGTATGTAAAGTATCTCTCATAGGTGAACCCAATTAGCCATTTTTTCCTCCCCAGTATCATGTGACTCAATTCAGGTTACAAGGTCTCAGGTAATATTAGGGAGAAAGTGTGTTATGTTTTGTGTTATCGTTATCATACTATTCTCTCTCACCATCTGCACCATTGTAAAAAGCGCTATATAAATCAATTTGACTTTGACTCATACTGGTCACTGGAAATTAAACATGGCAAACAACTCTCTGATGATACACTCAAGCATTGTGGTGGGAATGTCATGGTTTGGTGCATAAGTTCTGCTGGCTGCTGTTCACTGAGCAAACCATGAATGCCAACATGTACTACGACATACTGTAACAGAGCATGGGAAACTTCGGAAACTTCAGAAACTAAACCGCAAGGTAGTATTCCATGGTGATGACAACCCCAAACACACCTCCAAGGTGACCACTGCCTTGCTGAAGAAACTGAGGGGGAAGGTCAATCATATCTCCAGACCTAAGACCTAATGTGCATCTATGGGGCATTCTCAAACAGAAGGTGGAGGAGCGCAAGGTCTCTAACATCCACCAGCTCTGTGAGGTCATCATGCAGGAGCAACCTGTAAAGTTCCAGTAAACTCCATGGCCAAGAGAATTAAGACAGTTCTGGAAAATAATTGTGGCCACACAAAATGTTGACACTTTGAACACAATTTGACCATTTTCACTTAGGGGTGTACTTAATTTTGTTGCCAGCACTTTAGACATTAACGGCTGTGTGTTGAGTTATTTTGAGGGCACAACAAATTTACACTGGTATACAAGTTGTAGACTGACTACTTTACATTATATCAAAGTGTCATATCAGTGTTGTCCCACGAAAAGATTAGGAAAATAGATGAAAAGATTTTCTAATAAAATATTTACAAAAATGTGATGCGTGTATATATTCTATATATCCATTGTTAATTTATTTTTATTAACAATGTTAATATGAATAAACACATGAATGGTTCTGACCATCTCCCTTCCTCCACCAACTTGTGTTCTACCTTTCCCCTACCCTTCTAGTTAATCACTTCCCCAAGGAAAAGTTTTCTACACATACACTCCTCACCAGCCAGTTAATTACAACTTGCTTGTACCGAGTTGAACCCTCTTTGGCCTTCTGAATTTCCTTAAATCTACATGACATAGTTTCAACAAAGCGCTGGAAACATTCATACAAGATATTTTGGTTCACATTGAGATGATATCATCATGCCATTAATGCACATTTTGTCAGCTTCAAATCCATAATGCAAATCTTCTTATCCATCACTTTACAGATGTGCTCTTTGTCATGGTCAGGTGTAGTTTCTGCTGCTGTAATCCATCTGCTTCACGTTTTGGAGGTTTTGTGATGAGATGAGCGATATTCTCTGAACATAATTTTCTTTTAAAACATCTATATTACTATGATGAGTCATTTATTTACGTTCTTATCCACTTAATACTGGACAGAGTCATGGGAGAGCAGGTGCGTAATCAGCTCAAACACACACTCATGACACTTTAGAGACACTTTAGAAATATACGTCTTTGGACTATGAGAGGAAACATAGAGGAACCCGACGTGGACAAAGGGAGGTCCCAGACTACACCACCAGAGATTGAACCTAGGACCTTCTCGCTGTTTGATGACAGTGCTACTCATCGAGCCACCACAGTGCCCCTTCTTCAAACTTTAATCTTTAAAACCTTCTCACTGTACAATGTCATTTTATGTAAATAAATGTTTAATGCCTAATATATCATTAACACAACCCTGGTATAATACTATATACACACTGCTCACAAAAATTACAGGATACTTCAAAATGAATTCTCCCATAATTAAAAAAAAATGTTCCCCAGGTTTTGTGAGCAGTGCAGATTCATCCTTTAAATTATGTTTTTTTTTTCCATGAAAAGTAATTTAATTTCTCTGTTAAAAGCTTAGGCTTTCTTTCACCAAAACTTTGCTAAATATGGCAGTTTTATGATTGGGCCAAGTGCTTATCTTTATTTAGACTGTCTGAAAATAGTCACCACCATTAAAGCAAAACACCAGGTTTTTTCAGTCTAATCTCCTCCATCAATCAGTACTGTGTGAGTGATTACCAGAGAAAATCCCTGTATAAATAATTCCGTTTTTAAAAGAAATGAATAAAAAATCGGGTGTATGAAATGTATTATGGTAAACTCCTGTTCTTTACACAGTATGACACAAATGGTTTATTTACGGTGTTTGAATCGTGCAGCTGCGGAAGGGATTAAAATGATGTGCCTTATATGAACAACAGTAATGCCATTACTTTACAGTTGTATTATTATTATTATTATTATTATTATTATTATTATTATTATTATTATTATTATTATTATTTTACCTTCGATTTAACCCTTACCCAATCCCTTTAGTTAGTGGTCTTACTGTTTGTCACGTGAACTCAAAGCTATGCTCAGTTGCAGCTCTGTTGTTCATTACAAGTAGTACGTAAAAGACATTTCGAAACATGTACCCTGCTGAACCAGAAGCGCATCTTCAAATTGCTGTATGTTATTGAGCTGTTTTCAGACAGGATAACAAAGTGTGGTGTAAGTATTTAGGTTCATCTACGTTTTTCTTAATAGTGCTCACTGACTGACTCACTAAACCACATGGTGGGTTGAACGTTATTCATTTTCTATTCCAAATAACTTACAACAATACAGTTCAATTAAATTCAATATAATAAATACGGAAGTTTGTTCGAGTAACGTGCTTGCAATAGATTAAAGCATTAGGTTTGTGGCTTTCATGTAAGTAAGTAAACTCGTGCTTTGTAACGATTCATTAAATGCAGAATGTCTGCTAACAAATAACAACACAATATGTATGTATTCATTATTTTTTTATACTCTATATGTTCCATTATAGACTACCTATAGCTATAGCTTACATTAGGGTTTTCCTATTATCTAATGTGAAGTCAATCTAGTAAGGTTGCTTAGTTCGGAGTTTTTTTCCTGACTGATAATATCAATAAAATCTTGTCACATTTTGATATAATGTAACAGACATGAATTCACTGTTTTAATCACGATACGCTATAATACATTCTAGACATTTGTCATCATAAAGTGTCTTTTTTAAGTTAAAATATATTATCGGATAATATTCAGGGGTGGGGTTCGGATGAATCTCACGTAAACGAGCGAGTATAGAATGCGCTTCATTTGTAAGTGTTTCCAAAATTGCTGAGCTTAACGTAGCCTACTTCATTATTGACTCCGCCCCATGCTGCATCAACATGGCAGCGAGAGTTACATATAGATGATCAAACAATTGGTCATTTTTTAGTTATCTTTTCCATCATTCTAGAGGTCTTAGGGGAAAAAAAACAAAATACATACAACAATAATTTACAAATCAGGCAATTCCTCGGGACACCATAAAGGGCTTTAGAGGTACCGCCTACTCTGCAAATGTGTGGGACATCGTACACTTGAAAAAAGAAAATAAAATAATCAACGCTTCAATTTTTTTCTTTAGGTCAATTGAAGCATAAATAATCATAGTTTACCTTCATTATATTTTCATTTTATAATAACATGAAATAAAATATTTTTCAGATGAAAATAAATACTATGTAGGTGTACAGCAT
>JAUZST010075854.1:0-47577 GCA_034779995.1 Parotocinclus haroldoi | reverse complement strand
AATGGAGCAATCACTGAAACGATGTTAGCTGGTCCTTTTAAGGCAGGGCTGCAATGAATTTGAAATGTGTTTTGGGGAATAAAGTTCATTTTCTAGGCAAATATTGACTTTGCAATTAATTGCTGTTAAGCTGATCACTCTTTATAACATTCTAGAGTATATGCAAATATATATATATATACACATACACACACTAGTTGAGATATTTGCTTTACTTTTGAGATTAAAAGCTATATACTGTATGTGCAAGCTAATAAATTATTCTGAAGGAGCACATTCATTAGTCAAGCTGTTTTTGTCTTTTTAAAACCCTGGAAATGTTGAATAATTAGCTAACTTAAAAATTAACTATTGTTAAAAAAAAGTCGGTTTTGGATTGAATGCTAAAATATCACTCTCTCGTAACAAGTCTGTTTCTGATATCTATATATTTGTCTGTTTGGGTGTGGCTATAGAGGTGCATTTAATGCATGTTTGTTATTCTGCAGTTATGAAAGTATGCAGAGACTATGTGACAAGTACAACAGAGCCATTGACAGCATTCACCAGCTGGTAAGTTAACTTGTAGCAAGACCAATCAAAGTTAATAATGATACTTATTTATTACTCTACCCTTTTTTTGCTAATGTTCTTTTGATTTGTGAAAAACTCCTACTTGTCAGGCTTTCCCGTCCCTTAAGAATCTAAATTATATCCTTCTATACGACACTACTTTTTATATTGCTTGTAGATTTCTAACCCTAGATATATCTATTTTGTGTTTGTGTTAACAGTGGAAAGGGACCACCCAGCCCATGAAGCTGAATAAGAGGCCTTCAAATGGCCTACTGAGACACATACTTCAGCAGGTATATAATCACTCTGTGACCGATCCAGAAAAGCTAAACAACTATGAGCCATTTTCCCCGGAGGTTTATGGAGAGACATCATTTGACCTGGTGTCTCAGATAATAGACGAAATTGAGATGATGGAAGATGACACCTTTGTGGACCTGGGCAGTGGTCAGTTACTGTACTTTACTTTTTTACTCTAAGTATTTGTACAAGCATTGTTTCTTGTTTTCTATTTTCAGTTCACCTTTTATTTCTTTTTTTTCAGTTCACTTTCAGTTCATGTCTCAAAGTAAACTTATTTGATTAAAACACAAGCAATCAGGCCATATTCTACTATTGTTAGTTCTGAAAAGGCTTCATTGTTAGAGTACAATTACCAAAACATTAACAGCATTACTGCACTGCAATGTTAAACAAAAGTTTTACTTATTGATCCTTTTGTGGTATGCAGATTTTTATTTTGTTTTACTGATTTCACTTGCAGTGTTTTAATTTAAAATATTAAATATATGGACAATGCATGGATTAAAGACAGAAATAAGCAGTTAAAATGATGCTAAACGTGTTAACACTTCAGCAATACTGTAAACAATAATTTATTCAACTCTTGTGTTCAGTCATTAGAATTGAGGAAAAAAAGAAGTTGGAGTGTGTGCCTGCATGTCTTTTCCAAAGCAATCACAAATGTGTGCCTTTTCTTTTTTACTTTAAGCAAAGAACCCAGATACGGTACTCTTAAAATACAACCCCAAGTCAGACACATTTGCGACCATGTGGGAAATGCACTGTTTCTTACATTTACTTTGATTTTTATTTCATTGAAGAATATATGAACCCAATATATTTCATGTTTGCTTGGGTCAGCTTCATTTATTTTCTTAATAATCATCCATTCTTACATTTCAGGCCTGCGATACATTCGAAATTTGGGCATGGAGTGGATTAGAGAAAAGACTTTAATAAATAAAAAAACCCAAAATGATTTTAGTGAAAAAGTGATTTTAATCATAAAGCTTTGAGCTAAGATGGCTAGAGGATCTCCAGTTTGTCAGCAAATGTGTGAGAAAATTATAGAAATACTGGAAGAGATTAGCATATTTGTCTCCCTACAGTGTAATATCATTAACCAATTCAATGAATTTGGAGAAGTTTCAGTGGATAAAGGCCAAAGGTGCAAACTTAAGATGAACTACATCAAGAACAACTATTCAACAATAGCTGATAGAATCACACAGGCAAGCGATTATGTTAGCAGACCTTGTTAATGCTGCTGCAAACCAATGTTTTAAGAAAAAAGTTGGCATGTACACATACACACAACAACAACATGAATGTAAACCCCCATAACAACCCCGCATGAGCAACGCCTCTGAATGAACAGTACCAGACAAAATGCACATGAGCCACTTTGAAACAATTCATGCATACGTATGCACATGTACGCTACAGCTACGAACAATTCTGAAATCATTTCAGCCTATGCAGTTACATACCCACGCACACAAGCTCAGTTAGTAGTTCTTACTGCCATTGACTTTTTAACACTCTGAAGCAGACAACCACAGATTATGAAACCAATAATTTCAGTCTTCAGGGCACCAAGCTCCTTAGCCAAGTCAGGGGTAGCAGGTCCATTGCCGGGGGTGGAGAGCTGGCTGAGGACAGTGATGGGCTAATAAACGATAATAATATATCATTTACACCATGGTGCATTTTCTTCTGTTAACTATGTTTACCTACAAGAAGACGTGCTTCTTGCATAGCATTGCATCAAAAAGGTTTACATGGACATTGCTGTTTGTAAGATCTACTATATATTGAATCATTATGGACTTCAAGGAGTGAAGTTCAATTGCAGTGAAGGCTTAAGGGTGCCCAAGATATTCATGCGAGCACCAGGACCAACTCCTAAATGGAATGCAGCTATGAAGTCGCCACCAGTGAGTGGTTGCCCGGGCATGGGATAGGGCAGGTGTGAGTGCATCTGAACGCACAGTGAGATGAAGGCTTTTGGAGGATGGCTTGGTGTCAAAAAGTGCAGCAAAGTAGAGGCCGACCGTGTACTCTTACATGTCTTAAGGCATGAAAGTGTTTACCAGAGGAATGGAGGAAAAATAACCTGAAACGCTAAATTGATTGGTATCCTCTGTGCCAAAACATTTTTTAAGCATGGTAAAAGGGATGGCAACACTACGAAGTGGTAAATGTTTTACATGTTTTACAACGTTTTTTGTAAGGTGTTGCAGGCCTGGAACGCAGGAATAAATATTTATTAAGAAATTTAATTAACTTGGCCAGAAAAAAAAATCTTTGGTTCATACTGTCTGCAAACAGAGTCAAAGTAAGAAGCACATTATTTCTATGCATATGCCATTTCCCAAGTCAAGTCATTTCTATAGCACTCTTTACAATGGAGCATTGTCTCTAAGCAGCGGTATAATGTTATATTATCTTAAAAGGCCAGTCCCAAGTTGAGCAACCCTAGGGTGACAGTGGAAAGGAAAAACTCCCTAAATGGTTTAAAGAAGTAACCTTGGGAGGACCAAGACTCAAAGGGACCCATCCTTCTTGGCTGGCCTAGATGTTAATTGAAGTAATTAAGTTGTAGTAATAGTAAATTAGGCAAATAATACAATTTAAATTAATTAATAGTAACGAAATGGAACAAAATGGATTTAAGATAATGAGTCCTCAGTGCTGTGTTAATGAGTTATTGCACTCTGGTGTGCAGTCAGTAGAGTGATTCTGAGGTGGAGGGATATCTTAGTGTGTGAGGTTGGAACTGGAACATCAGCTTGGAGCGATGTCATGCAACAGCAAGTGTAATGCAATTTATTTACTAATTAGCATTTGAGCAAATAAATTATTTTTTTTTAATTAAGTAGTCTAATGTATTTCAAATGACATGGTAGGCGTAATATGTAGGTGTCCTAGTACTTTCTGTCCATATATTGTATCACTTTTAGCAAAACCCGTGCATGGTTTATGTGGAAATAAAATATCAAAGAAACATGTATGATAAAATATCAAACGTTTAATACCAGGTTAATGTTGTCTTTGAATTGCAGGTGTTGGCCAGGTGGTTCTGCAGGTTGCTGCTGCAACTGGCTGTAAGCACTACTATGGTGTGGAAAAGGCCGAGATTCCAGCCACATATGCAGAGGTGGAGAGAAGTTTCTTGCACTCTAAATGAAATGACAGCTACTAATGTTTCATGTGATGAAAGAAATGAGTTGATATTAAGTACGATTGTTGATGTTGTGTCCATTATTGTGTGGTTGCTTTTTGAAGTATTAATATTTAAAAAATTATTTACTGGCTTTCAGGCAATGGACCGGGAATTCAAAAGGTGGATGAAGTGGTACGGTAAAAAGCATGGAGAGTATACAGTAAGTTAGCGTATGACTACTTTTAATTACATTGCTCTAAGAACACGAATATTGTTGAAGTTAATGTGGATTTGCTACACCATCATAACGAACTAAAACACACTTCATCACACTGTTTCAATTAACATCTAGGCCACCCAAGGAGGATGGGTCCCTTTTTTGAGTCTTGGTTCTTCCAAGGTTTCTTCCTTCTACATTTGGGAAGTTTTTCCTTTCCTCTGTCAGCATAGGCTTTCTCGATTTGGGATTGTTTTTTTTAGGATTGTATTGTAAAGCTACTTTAAGACAATACTCCATTGTAAAGTGCTATATAACTAACAAAAAGACATACAACATATCATACATGCGCAAAAACAGACCATCACACCATATGCTTAATGTGTTTCACACAAACTTTTCATTCTAAATGAATGTTCGTCAAAGCCCTGTATTGTTTTTACAGCTGTCGGCGTGAAGTGCAGAGTTGTACACTTAATATGACTGGAACAGAATTTTTTTTTTATGAGACTGAGACTACTTGGCTGTTCACTGGTCATGGCTGATCATGCTAAAATATGGCCCATTCTGGTCACCGGCCAATCGATCGGTGCATCAAAATGTCCAAAAACCAGTGAAAAGACCAAGTAATTTATGCTGAACAAAGATGGTGTGTGATGATGTGTAAAACAGGCGTGCAGCGAAACTCCCTTTATAAAGGCTTCCATGCTGACATTGCTGTTACAGAGTTTTCATTGGTTGCGTTTCAGTACCTACTGAGTGCCCTTGCTGTCTACTTCCTATGTAGAGCACCAGTACATAACTAACAATGGAACCCTAGGACTGATTGAGACAGTGTGCCTGGGTACTAATTGCTACCTGAGGGATTGACGATCATGGGTGTTCAACTTAAACTTGTGCCTTTTGTTCTCCTGATTTTTGTTTGTAATATGAGGATTTGCATGAGAGAAAATGTTAGCTATTCTGTTTGAGGCCTGTGGTTTAGCACAGCATTTAACTGGCAACTGGAAGTAAACTGATTAAAATAAATGGATTAAAACTAGCAAATAGCAAAGTATTAATGTTTGAGATGTAGAAAACGTACATTTACATAGATACATATAATACCAGTCAAAAGTTTGGACACACCATCTAATTGTTTTTTTCCATTCTTTAAAAATTCTCAATTGCATTATAGACTAATACTAAAGTTTTCCAAAGCTTGAAGAAATACACGTGGAGTTGTTTAGTAAACAATTTATTTAAACAAACCAGAATGTTTATCAGTTTATAGGTAGGCACCTCTTGCTTCAAAGACAGGTTTGCACATCTTGGCATTTTCTCAGCCAGCTTTATGAGAACTGGATGACTTTTAGTTAACAACTGTGCATTGTCTAGAGTTCATTTCTTGAATTTCTTGATGTGATTTCTTAATGTGTTTGAGACCAACAGTTGTGTTGTCAAGAGGTAGAGTTGGTATACAGTAAATAGCCCTATTTCAGTAATGTAATTATGATAAAAAGCTACTTAAAGTAAAGAAAAACGACAGTCCGTGCATAATGGTCAGTCAATCTGAAAACTTCAAGAACTTTGAAAGTGTCCGCAAGTGCAGTTGCTAAGACCATCAGATGCTTTGATGAAACTGGCTCTCATCAGGGCTGCCACAGGATAGGAAAACCAAAAGTTACCTCTGTTGCACAGGATAAGTTAATTAGTTACCAGCTTGAGGAACAACAAATTAACAGCACCCCAGATAACAGCCCACCTAAGCACATCACAGAGTTCAAGTAGCGTGCACATCTCAGCATCAACTGTTCAGAGAATACGGCATGAATCTGGACTTTATGGTCAAATTGCTGCGAAGATGCCACTTCTAAATATGAACAACAAGAGGAAGAGAATGGCTTGGGCCAAGGACCATGATCAATGGACATTAGACTAGTGGAAATATCTGCTTTGGTCTAATAAGTCTGATTTTGAGATTTTTGTTTCAAACAGGTGTTTTTGTAAGGAAGGCATATAATTATGATTCCTACATATGTAGTTCCCACCATGAAGTATGGAGAAGGAAGTGTGATGATATGGGGGTGCTGGTGACACTCTTGGCGATTCATTCCAAATCCAAGGCACACTTAACCAGCATGGCTACCACAGCATTCTGCAGCGACATGCCATCCCATCTGGTGTGAAGAGTCTAAAATCTAAAACATGTTTTGTTTAACACTTTTAAGATTCCTGCAGGATTCGTTGATTTCAGTATTAATTTTCAATGTACGAAAAAAATAAAGACATTGAATGAGAAGGTGTCCTCAAACTTTTGACTGATGCTGTACATATTTAACAGTTGGGATCCAATCGCTTTATTTTTATTTCTTCAATTATATTTTATACATACATAGGTTTGTACATGGACACAAACAAAAATGCATTTTAATTAGTACAAATTAATATGTATTATGTTTAAACAGTTTATATGTTTATAATTAGTATTATGTTTAAACCGTTGGACTTTTTGTCTTAGTGGATTTTTTTCCCATCAGCTTATCTTTTAAGTACAAAGGTTTACTACTTGCAGTACTAAATACTAATACTAATAGTAGTCCTTTGACCCCTTTTGTTTTTTTTTTTGTTTTTTTTTTGACGAGTAGATGTTAGTCTGATTGCTGTATTGCAACACGTTTTTTTTTTTTGTTCCTTGATTCTCTGATGTATTAAGTTGCAAATACATTTCAGAAAAGAAGTTTAATGCGCAACAAACTAATCCACAACTGTCCCTAGATCGACTTGCGGTTTTTTGTACTACGCAGCCCTGATCTAGCGCGTGACATTCATGCACGTGATAAGACTTCCCAATAATCTCTGTTTAATAAGGAGTGCAGTGGACCACAGACGTGTGAATAGACGTTGTCTGAACAGAAGTTATGCAGTGCATGCTTGCTATGGAGAAAAATCAGTAGTCTTCTGAAATTGTTCCGAGAGACACTGATGACAGCAAATTTCTGATTCTAATTTGTGCTGACGTTATTTTGCTGAGATTAGAAGTTGTGCCCTGAACTACAGTAAATCATAATTTGCTATTTCCACCGCTTAATCTGACTTAAGGTAGTGGGGAACCATGGCCTGAATTACAGCACAGGGTGCACAGAAATCAGAGAGAAGTGAAAATTCAGACTCCGCACATGCAGAGCCTGGGCCATGAATCGAAACCAAGGGTTTCTGGTCACTGTAAACATTGCTGGTCACTGGCAACTGTTGGACCATTATGCTGCATGTATAATTACAGAAAAAAGTGCATAAAAAAGAGGACTTGCTCTTGCAGTGCTGTTAATTTTGAAAATTTTCATTTTTCTTGTTGCATAGCTGGAGAGAGGTGATTTTCTCTCAGAGGACTGGCGGGAAAGGATAGCCAACACAAGGTATAGCTTTTTTTCTTTTTTTTTTTTTGATTACAACATTTGTGCAATACAAACACATTTATAACTCAGTCACAGTGTCTGCTTTAATGGAAATATTAAGTGTTATAACAGTAAATTGGATGCTAAAAGCAATTGCTTATGTTCTTTTGCAGTGTTGTTTTTGTGAATAACTTTGCCTTTGGTCCAGAGGTAGATCACCAGCTGAAGGAACGATTTGCCAACATGAAGGAAGGTTTGCACATATACTCCTTATATTTACATTATTTATATATTAATAATAATCATTATCAGTTATACCATTCCCTAATAAGACTACATCATGGAATTGCTAAACATTTGTTAGCTGCATATTCATGCCTTGACTCATTTATTGATTAGTTCAATACCTGTAACATTGCAAATCGAAATATTAAACATCAACATGGTTTCAGATCTTGTAAATGCAGATGTCATCTGTGTGTATTGAGCGTCCCTTGTTCGTGAAACCAATTTGATATACTTAAGATTTCTGTGTGCAATGTTGTGCCACTCTGTAGCATCAACAGCCATGACTGGCTAACTGCACAACTAAGTGAGTTGTCCCTAAATGTCCCTAAAAAGTGTTTTGAAATTAAAATGAGCTGACAAACAGTGAAACAATCTTAATTATGGAATTGAGTTACAATTGTTTCTGCATATATTATGTCACTTACCAACACTATGCAAAGAGTTAATTTTTATGTAAGCAGTTACCGATTACTCTCTTTCAGGTGGAAAAATTGTATCCTCAAAACCATTTGCACCTCTCAATTTTAGAATAAACAGCCGAAATCTGAGTGGTAAGTTTTAGGATTGCAGTCACTGTCTTGCTGCCTTTTGGTTCAAATGACTTGACCTTACCTTCTAGGTTGTATGATGTTTCTGTTATACAGATATTGGCACAATAATGCGTGTTGTTGAACTTTCTCCACTGAGAGGCTCTGTGTCATGGACGGGAAAACCAGTTTCCTATTATCTGCATACAATAGACCGTACCATAGTGAGTACCATTTACTGACCTATGTCTCACCTATGTACAGTCGTGGCCAAAGGTTTTGAGAATGGCGCAATTTTTTTTAACCTTTTGTTTTAACTCTTGATTGTGAAAAGTGATAGAAGACCCTGTCAAGAAAATGACCTTCTCACAAAAATTACTACATTCCAATAATGGCATTGCAAAGTGACCTGCTAACAACTTCAGTGATGAACTTTTTAGCTCAGGAGAAAAGGTTAATGAGGATAAAACGGCTGATATCACTGTTATGCTGATTAGAAGAACAGACTGGTTACCTCAAAGGACCTTACATCAGAAGGGTATCACATGCAAGGACATTGCTGCTTGTAAAATACCCTGAACAACCATTTAACAAATCATCAAGAACTTAAAGAATATTGGTTTGTAAATAAGTTAAATAAGAAAAACCAGGTATTCCTAGATGGCGGTGCACAAGGATGCAGCAGCTCTAATCTTGCTGTTTCAGTGTGCATTTTTCCTAATAGTATGGATGTTTTTGTATGCATGTCAGTATGAGTGCGATAAAATATGTTTACACCCCTGCTATGCTAAGAAATGAGACTTTCGTGTTGGACATTACAACGGATTACCAATGACTCCACATTATTCCGCTGAATTATAGCGAGATTACCTGGCATATCCTGGGTTGTTGTCGGACCCAAGAGGTAGCACAGAGAACAGGGGTAAACGTGGGGCTGCAAGGGGTAGTAGCCTACCAACACGGCTTAGGAAACAGCCCTACAAACTCCTGCTACCAAGCATCGTTCTCACGAATGCCAGGCCCTTCATCCATGAAACTGACAAACTGGAGTTATGATTGCCAAGCAACCGATATATCCGTGACTGCAGTGTGATTATGAATCTGGAAACCTGACTACATGCTGTGCAGTGTAGACCCTTTGCATGTCTAGAGAGCTCAGATTCTGATAACTTTATTCATCCCCTAGGGGCAACTGAAGAAATAAATTCCCATCCTGGGAGTTGATCCCAGGCCACCTGGGTGAAAACCAGGAATCCTATCTGCTAGACCAAATGTTAATATAATCACAACAGTCATTATTGGTGCTATGTATATTCCACCAGATGCTAATGTTAGCACAGCACGGAGTTGTTTGCCACCATTAATAAATAAATGCAGACTCATGTAAAAGGAGCTTTAAGTGTTTTTGGGGATTTCAACCAAGCTCTCCATAAGACTTGTGTTTTCTAACATTCTACAGTACATACAATTTTCCACTAGCGGGAAGATCACAGACTATGTTAATTCCAACCTGAAGCAAGCCTGCAGCACAATACCACTCCCTCGCTTGGACATGTCAGACCCTCTCGTAGTGCTTCTGGTCCCTATATTCACTTCCTCAGAAAAATCCCAAACCTGCCATAAAGAAAATTTAAATTTCTCGTGGCTGGGGCTACAAAGCATCACCATACAAAGGCTCCACACACCCATTACTACCTTCATTGACAAATGCTTGGATAAAGAATTAAATAAATTATGTGGCAGAAAGAAAGAACTTGCAGTGGGTCATTTATACTGCACAACACATTACACATCGCTAGAAGACATTGAAGAGATTGAAGGCAATCACTGTTGACCCCTCACATCAAGGGACAGCACCTGTTCACACTTTATGCCTTGTGAAAGGAGGTACAGGTAAATCAAAAGCAGGCCAAGCAGACTCAGGAACAATTCCTTTCCTTGGGCCATCAGGTTCCTGAGCTTAGTTTGCCTGCTAGATGTAATGATTTAAATATGTATATTCCTTTCTAAATCATTTCTATTCTAATCTATTAATTTATTCCTATTTTACTGTTTCTTTTATTTATTATGAACTGGCTGGAGAAGCGCTGTAATTTCATTAAAGAGAATGACAGTCTATTCTATTATAAAAACGCTCCAGGGTGCCCTAGAAAGTCAAGCAAGTGCCATTACTGTCTCCTAAACAGGATGCAGCTACGAGATCAGCTCTCCACCAGGGCAGTGGCAGAGGGCAGGTTTGAGTGCATCTAATGCACAGTGAGTTAAAGGCTTTTGGAAAAATGTCTTGGTGTCAAGAAGGGCGGCAAATAAGCTACTTCTCTCAAAGAAAAAGATCAAGGACACACCAAGGTTCCGCAGGAAGTATAGGGATTTGTCTGCAAAGGATTGGGGTAAAGTTATGTTCTCTAATGAAGCCCCCTTCGGACTGTTTGGAACACCTGGAAAAATAGTCTGGGGAAGAAAAGTTGAGCACTGGCTCAGTGATCAAACATGGCAAGAACACCCCAATGATCCCATTGAGAACCTGCGGTGAATCGTTAAGAAGAGGGTGGACAAGAAACAGAGCGTCATTCGAGATTTTGCCCAAAAGCTCAATCCAGCATGCCAAGGCAAATTGCATTAGTACTAATGTTATATTTACAGTGTTGATCCTTCTTTAAGCCTTTGCTTAAACTGGATGTATTTGTCAATAAAAAAAAGTACAAAATGCTTATAATTGTACTTAATTATCCCATATAAACATCTGACAAAAGGTTCTAAAAAAACAAAAGGAACAAACTTCTCCATTCTCAAACCTTTTGGCCACAAGTGTAATGACAGTATCTGTTTATTCTACTGGTAAACCTATTTTGCCACCATAGATTTGCCAAAATACTTTTGGATGCCCATATTTTTGCTTATGATTTTTCCCAATTTCTTTTACAGCTTGAAAATTATTTTTCTAGTCTCAAAAATCCTAAACTCAGGGTAAGAGCAACACAGCACAGCACACTGTTTAACAGCACAAATACAACGCCTGCCTGGTTTTAATTACCGTTTGTCACATATTCCTTGATTTTGTGATATTAGGAGGAACAGGAAGCTGCAAGACGACGCCAGCAAAAGGAGACTAAGGAGAATAAGAGCAACACTACCACCCCAACCAAGTTAAAAGAGCACAAGGTAAAACTGTGGGCCTGGCCGCCAACAATGCTACAGAATTTGCCTGGGTGAATTTCTCATACCCCACTATCTCCATTTTTAGTCAAAATGTAATATTTAAGTAGTGGAAATACATTTGCTTTATTTTTGTATGGCGATCTTACCTTGTTCTGCAATATCCCCTCTTACTATAATTTAGTAATATTGTGTATTTTATCCGTGACGGTAGCACAACATTCTGTTTGGTCTGGTACTCTGTGCACAGTAGAAGACATTCATGCACAGTGCTAGGTCAATGTTCAATGCATCTTTTGAATTCTTAATGCCTATTTTATCTTTATCTTTCATGGGTTCAGGTTCGGGTATCCCTTAATTTTTCTGAGCAGTGTATTTCAAAATGAATATGAAGTGATTAAAAAAATGATTCTATTTCATTAAACAAAAGCAAATAAAGTCAAAGAAAGTTTACGCAACTGAGATGCAAATTCATGGGAGTGAACAGAAGCATGTCAGACACACATTGACTGTTCAGTAGGGTGTATGATCATTCTGCCATAACACACTGACAGCGATAAGGCATGGACAGGATGAGATTGTCGTATTTATTTTGAAACATGCAATCATTTTTGTGAGAAGTCTGTTTTTTTCCCTCAGTTGTTTGATTTTTAATCTTGATTTCCCTTAAAGGAGTCGGGTGGTGAGGATGAGACCTCAGGGACACTTGTACCCGTGAAGCCTTCACCTAAACCTCGCCGTGCTAAGCTACTGGCCAAAGGGCGCAAATTAGCCAGGAAGCGTGGGCGGCCTAAAAAGTCTACCACCACAACAGTTCCTGAAAGCAAGACCAAGAAGAGCCAGAGTGCCCTTGAACTGCTGCATGCCAAGACTGTCTCAGCAGCCTCTCCTCAGGGTGAGGCTACACTGGCCCAATCACCAGCTTTGGCTTACCTTTACCACATCAAGTATGCGATTTGTATTGTTGGCGTGCTGGTTTGACATTAGCCTTTTTGTTGATGTTGATTCCCACAGATGCATATAAGTCACCTCAAAGCCCCTTCTACCAACTACCTCCCAAAGTTCAGCATTGCACAGCAGGTCAGCTGCTTTTAGGCCCAGTGCCGCTGGGGCTGCAGACTTTGCTGGGTAAGCACAAACATATTGAATGGATATACATCTCACCTCATATTGGAAGTTTGTTAGTTCATTTATTTGGAGGTTGCAAGCTTACTTGTGAGATTTTATTTAGTGGTATAAAAAGACAATTTCCTTGGCATGCAGAAATGTCTAAATTGCATCATAATTAAGCATTTTATTTTTTAGCACAACTAATGTATTTTCTGCATGCAGCTTTGAGTTGTAATACACTTATGGATCATGCAAATTTCTTGTGGTTGCACTAGCTACTTCATAATCACTTATTGTGCTGAGGTAAGCTAGTAGTTTTACACAGTAGTGGACTTACATTTGTTGTACATTTCATCAGGTCCATTTACCGTACAGTAGTTGTAAGTCCATCTGTTTCTCTATGTACTTGCCGTACTTCCCTTTGCCATTATTTTTGATCATGTTAAATAGATGTAAATGCCCCCTTTTTAGCTGGCTAGTGTGAATGTATTTTTTGTTTCTACACGGTAACGAACATTTCTGAAATGCATTTGAATATGCAGGTGTGTAATTTGAAATTCAGGGACCTGCTTTAGCTGCTTTCTTTTTAGCTATGATCTTTTGATCATAAGTGTGATGAACACAATCGTTTTTTGAGACATTAACATTGCTTATTTATCTTTCTCACTACAGATAACTTCAAACTTCAATATTTGCAGTTTTTCGCCTACATGAAAACACCACAATACCACACAAATATACAGCAAGCTCTGGAGCAGGAGAAGGTACGATCAGATGTTATTCTACAAGTTTTTTATATATATATATACACTTGCTCATCAGGTGTTGCCGTTTTCTTTTTCAAGAACATGTCTGGTGGTGCTTAAGTTTGAGATTCCTTCAGATTGTTATTTATTACTGCATAACTAGGAAATAAATCGGGACTGGTTGACCAGTAAAAATTACTCTTAAAGAGTTCCTAGCAATGGAATAATCTGTAAGGTCAAAAGGATCACAGGATTATTTCTAAGCAACAAAAGGTCCCTTTCTAAAGTTCCCCATCAGGACAACACTGAACAATTCTTGTCTGCATGATGGAGTTGCAAGGACAATGCCACTGCACCACAAATATAACATTGCTATCTATCTGCAGTATGCTGAACATCATGTAGAGAAGCCAGAATGCTACTGGAGAAAAAAAAAATCACAAATGGATGAGTGCAAAATTAACTTTTTTGTTTAAATGTGAATTATGTCTTGTAGAAAGGAAATCGCTGCATTGTCCACTATATGAATCCATCTGTGAAACCTGATGGTGGTAGTGTGCCGTCACTGATGGGGAAACAATCATTCTGAATTATACAAAATGTCAGGGCATTAGTTAGTAAACAGAGTCAGTTCCTGGAAATAAAATGTAGTCAAAGGAGGTAATGGAAACAAAGGTTCACTTACTTTTGAACCTGTCACCTATATGTAATATTGGATCATTTTCTTAAATAAGTAAATGACCAAGTAAAATATTTCCGTCTCGTGTGTTTAACTGTTAATCTGATTATTTTAGGTCATATTTATGCAGAAATATAGCAAATTATGAAGGGGTCACAAACTTTCAATAGCAAAATGATTCAAGTCCCATTATGACTTGTGTAAAATACATACATTCAAACTGTTATTGTTTTTGTAATAGTAATATTGTCTCATTGCATTTTGCATTGCTGTTTTTCTTATTCTGTTTTTTATCTCTGTAAACATGTGGGTATCTTGTGTAAAATGTAGCTCAGACACACTGAATTATCAGGCCAAGCCAAACAGCTGATGGGTGCCTGCAATGCTCACAAGGAGAGGATCAAGGACCTGTTTCAATCCAAGCTAGAGGAGGTAAGCAAGTGCAAGTTTGTGTTAAATAAAGCCTGAAGTTTTGTAATAGCAAGGTTTTTTTTATCATGTCACAGCTGGATCGATATGTCTTTAAACAGTTTTATTCATCTTGAATCTTGGCTCTTCCAGCTAGGGGTGAAGGCAGTGACAGTGGAGGACCTGGTACAGGCTCAGAAAGAGATCCTTGCACACAACATGCAGTTGAAAGAGCAGACCAAGCAGCTGGAGAGAGACATGGCTGAGCTAAAAGATCAAAGCCTGCTGCTAGTAAGACCTAGTTGCCTTCATTTCCCATTTATTCTAACTCTGTACTTAATGTAATTAACTGCTCTGAGTACTAGGTTTGTTTCTGTTCTTATGCTGTAGTTGAAGGCTCGTTGTGAGGAGCTGAAGCTGGACTGGGGCACCCTCTGTCTGGACACATTGTTAAAGGAAACGGCTGCACTACGTAGACAGGTCTCAGAGAAACAGCGCCACTGTCTGGAACTTCAGGTGTTTTGAACGTTCTTAATATGTTAAATAATAAAAGGATTGTGATATTCAAAAGCACGATATTGAACAGAGTTTGCTATGTGGTTCTCTTCAAAAAGTGTTTCAGTGAATGACTGCTTAGATCTTGTAGGTTGTCTTTATTTTGTAACATTTTCTTGATTTTTAATGCCGTAGATAAGCATAGTAGAGCTGGAGACAAGCCAAAGACAGCAGGAGCTACAGCAGCTCAAGTCCTGCTACAGCCCATGTGAGGATTCTCAATACCGCAAGACTTTCTCGAGCCAGGATTCCTGTCCTTTTCCCAGTGCTGAAGCCCCTAAACTGGTTGGGCTGAACGGCCTCAGCCCTGAGCTGTCCATCAATGGCACAGTCTCTCCTAGCTATGAGCATGTTGGAAGAAACAACTGCAATGGCAAAAGTGAACTTCTGTCCCATTACTTGCATATCTCTCCTGAACAAGAGATAGTGCCGCCAACCCCGGAGTCTCGGAGCAGGCCTCTGGGACAACCACTGCCCGACTACACACGATTTTCTCCAGCCAAGATTGCCTTGCGTCGACACCTTAAACAGGACTCCTCTATCAGCCAGGGCAACACCCTCCACAGGTCACACAGCTTTTTGGTGTAATCAGATATGTTCTGTATCCAGTTTAGCATCAGCTTTCTATCTTAATTTGATGATTCATTTCTTCAGGAGTGAACTTGGTGCAGTGTCATCTCCAACCCAGAAACAGGATTCTTCCTCACCAAGCACAGCTGATAATCAACAAACAGGAGTCAGGAGCGCAGAGAGGGTATAACTTGTCTATATGCATGAGTGCACTTGTTTACTTGTTCAGTAGGTAAACACTATGTGCCGGTTCACATCCGTATTAGTCTGTAAAATAGGACGTTGACCGGACATTACCGTAGTCACACAGAAGTCTAGATACTCTACACTTATTATAAAGATTAATATTAGTTTAAGCATGATATGAAGTCATTCAGTACAATAGTTCTTATCTTAGCATCTTTTATTTAAAAAAAAACAACGGCAAAAAAAAAAGTTTCTGGAAGTTCTAGACTGTAATTCTCTTTTCTGACAGCAGGTGTCACAAGGATTAGCTTGTTCTAGTTTTCTGCAATTCAGCCTTTGGATTATATACTGCTCACAAAAAAAAGGGGATATTACAATTTTTTTTGTGTGCAGTTGTATGTATGTTAGATTGAAATTTCCTATTGTAACTCTTAAGATACCGATCGGATGGACATTAAACTGTGCATACCTGTACTTTTTTTCAGGTCAACAAGGAGAAAAGTCCCTCTGGTCCAGGTGACAATATCACCAGTCTCCCAATTAGCATCCCTCTTAGCACTGTACAACCCAACAAGCTTCCTGTCAGCATTCCACTGGCCAGTGTGGTGCTTCCCAGTCGCGCGGAAAGACTGGTATGTTTGTTTGTTGATAATAATGATGATTTCAACCATGTTTTATAACCATTTTGTGAAGTAAATCTGTCTTAAGAGGTTAAGGAATTATTTGTTCAAACTTATCTCAAGTGCTAGTTTATACCACCTTTCAAAATTCAGGTTAAAATGCTTTCCAAATGATGACATTAAGTATGGGCAATACTGATCAAAGTCAGAGTTGGGTTTTATTGGAATTTCAGGCATATATACAGTGAAAGAAAAGGTCAACACAATACTCCTACAACAGACACTACTTCATCTGCACATGTGTAGTGCACACAGTATATAAAATGGAACAGAACCAACCAGTGCAGAAGAAATCTGAACTTGGTAGATGAAAGAACAAAAATAGAAATGGAGGATTAAGAAAGCAAGACTTGAGATGCAAATGAGGAGTTTGTGCACCCTCTGTCCTCTGTCCTCTACCCTAAATGACATTTAACAATATCAGTGATAAAATGGCCAAATCCAACAGCCAGGAGAAAATGTATTACAAACAAAAACAAAATACGAGACAAATTGTAGGCAGAGACAACATCCAATCAGATTTAATTTAAGGATAATTGATATTCTGTAACATTTTTATTTTGATGTCAAATAAATGTGTAACCTCTAGGCTTATATCCCCTAGTAAAACGGCTACAAAGATTTTCATGAGGGAGGGTATAACCTGGGACTGTGTACAAGCTGTGTGGTTTGAGGCAACTAAGATATGATGTATCTTATAGTAATCCTTTGAGCCTTATAAATATCCAAGACACTTTGAATGCCAGATACGAAATATATTGTACAGTTATATACACAGAAACCATAAACCAAGTAATTAATAATACCCCACGATTCTCAAAAACCAAACAGACAAAATAGATAAGACAGTCAACAAGAAAAAACTCAATATATACAATGTGATTAGTGTCCATAGGCCATTTGTGGTTTTAAAGCCTTGAGGAGTGGAATGTTTTTACTAGTATTCCATCATGAGGTGGACATTTCAAATAGTGGACCTTTGTGGAAGCAGGTGTTAGCAGCTAATGGCGTGGATAAATTAAGTTGGAGCCAAGAATCAGGAGGTCAGGGAAAGTCCTAGCTTCACCAACCCCAAAATATCCACAAAGTCTATGGTACATAATCTCCTTCTACATACAAAAAGGAAAACTAAACCCAAAAGCCAAACAATCCCATCAATAGCATAAGTAAACAAAACAATAGCCACAGAGCATTTGCATAGCAGTAGCACTATAAAAGTGTTAGCATTTAGCTACCATATATCCTTCATAAAAGTTTAGAGCACCTTAACCTTAAAAGCACAAGTACAGCTTTTACACAGAAAACCCACTTACGACAGGCAGTAAACCCAGAGGTTCCCATCAGGGACAGTTTGCAGCATGAAAACCATTCTCTCTGCTTCCTGCTTCGCTGCCTCTATTTATGCACAGTCCCAGGATACCTCCCTACTGACCCCAAGGGGATGGGAAGAGGAACTGTCTCTTGCCCAAAATTGCCTAGATCCCAGCTGACCTGTAACCAGTTCAGTTACAAATTAAGACCTTTTGTAAACCATGTGGGGCGAATGGGCACGATGACAAACTGAATAGAGAAAATAACCCATTAATCTGAGGTCATGTTGTTTCAAATAAGTTAAATCCTTCTTTGTGTATTGCACATTCAAACACCAATACTGTTCCATAACTGGTTAATAGAATTTCGTTAAGTGACTTAAATCATTCAAGTGAAATGTTTAAAAAAAGCATTTACCGTATTGCAACCTAATATTTTGTCAACTGAATCTACTGAGATTTAGCTGACTAAATTACTAAACTAAATTACGTTTTTGTCTGACTGTCAAAATTAACACTGCAACACAACACCTGATACACAATGTGGTAATGCTGATTTTACACATCAATAATAGAATGCTCAGTTATGTAATATTTAGTAAACATATGCAACATTTAACATTAATGGTAACTTTAACTTTCTGTAACTGAAAACTTCAGTAACAATTAGCCAAATGCATCTAGCTAATACTCCTCTCTGCTCCAGTAACCCAATGTTTATAAATAATATAACAAGCAAATAACTTTCAGCATGTTTATTTAAAGGGGTGAAAAATATAATTGCAAATAACAATAGTGGTAATGGTAAGTAAAAGAGAAACTGTTTCTCAGTTTATTTTACAGTATAGAAGGCAGGTACTTGTGCACTGTCAGTCTTCTTACACAACATTAAATGACAGTTGAGGAAGCCATTTGGCTTAAAGTCTCTGTATGGCATGTTATTACCACAAAGAGAGAATAAACACTGTAATGAGATCATTTATGATTGATACAATAAAACACATCAAAGTAGTTGAATGACCGATATCACATTCAGTATCTCACTGAAAATTGTCTTGATAATTTAATAAACATTTTACTTTTTATTTTAAATATCTTTATCCTACTATTTTATGTCGTTTAGAGAAGAAGCATCAAAAATCGTATTTTTTTTCTTCTACTCGGGTCAGCATAATATGTAATAAGCAAAGTGTACTTACAGACAGATGACGCGTGCATTTTCCATTAATGTCCTTATCCTTTTGTTATAACACAATTAAGGTTCTTTATAGCCTAATACCATCCGCTATGCAATCAAAGAGAATTAATTATTCAATTCAATTTTATTTATATATCGCTTTTTACAACATAACATTGTCTCAAAGCAGCTTTACAGTAATACATTATCTTAAAAGGCCAATCCCAAGTTGAGCAAGCCCAGGGCGACAGTGGAAAGAAAAAAAACTCCCTAAAATGGTAGGAAGAAACCTTGGGAGGACCAAGACACTTAATTCACATGGTGTTGTGGGCACCCGGCAACTCTGGGTACACGGGCAGGGACAACCATAGACGGGGCCCAACAGGGCGTAGGGCATTATTGTAATTAATTAGTTCATTATGCTTAGTCCAATATTTAACTATGTAACTGTTTCTTATTTCCATTTTTTTCTCACTTACTCAGGATCTGTCTAGACTCATTTAGAATTAGCTCAATTGGTAATGCTTTCAAGGAGAAATGCACGAGCAAGAGAATACCACAAGCACCTTAAAGTGGTACTTGTGGTATTAATTCAGAACATTTAAAAGTGCAAACTCAATAAAAATAAGAGATGCTTTTTCTTCCTTTCTCAATGGTGGCACAGCTGTACCTTGCAGCAGTTACTCTGGACACAAAATGTTGCTTTTGTTTATTTATGCGTATGTGTTTGTAAATTATTTTGGCACATGGACACAAAAACAGCAGGTGTCCACGTATACGACCATCAGACGCTGTTACACTACAGAAATAAACCAAGTAACACCATAAATGATTAGCTACGAGACACCACACGGCTGTTGTCTGCTACATCAGCCAGGCACCCAGACCACAACCTCGCCTGAAACCGGAAGCTGAAAGAGGGGGCATCAGAAGCGTCTGCTCCCTGGAGAATAAAGTGACTGCATCTGACATCAGAGAACTACACGACAAAAAATCTGGGGACTGCTAAATTTTTATTTTCACTTGAATGTGGTGAACAACAGAGTTCCTGGCATTCAACCCAGCCCTGTGCAAGACTTGTGGTGGTGGAATGTGTGTTTACATGGTTCAAGAACCCTGTACTAGTCTCTACTTACTGCTCATGAAGTTCATGACCATCAGATCTTTTAATTTACCACCGGAATTCACCACAGTACTAAACAGTGTTTACATACCACCTGAAACTGGCAATAACAATAATTGTTTTTATTTAAGAATATGTTTGCTTTGGTAAAATTGTATTTCTAGCTGTTGCTGACCTTTCTGTTGTCCCTTTCAGTGACTGACAAGTGGCAGAATAGATCACCTGTTTCTTAAAATTGGTTCTGGTTGATTGATACTTAAATTAAATATTTAGTTGTTGTCTCCTTCATGTGTATGCAACATTCAATTGTTTTAATTAAAAATACACAAATCTTTATCAATAGTGTTTCTGGCTTTCCAGCCAACAATTTTCATCGGTTAAAAAAAACCCAGATTAACTTTATTTATTGTCAGTAATAGTACTTAAGTATTATATTAATTAACCAACAGCCTAACCTACACCACTAAACTACGTCAATGTTTAATGTCGGCTAGTTTTGATGTTATAATATTATGTTGATAATTTACTTAGCAATTAATACATATCAATCAATAATATCGGCATACCTATCCTGATAGGGATTTATCTATCAGGCTGTACTATTGTGTATATTAATGTGGATACATTATTTTTTGGACACAGATTTTGCTTGGCAACACAAGGATGCAGGTGAACAAAACCTGTTTACGAAAACTAAACAGGACAAGAATGTCCCTGTTCACACAGGAATGAGCCTTTTTTATTAGCACAATTAATATTTAGTACACTGGTTAGTACACTGAAACTAGCACACTTTTAGTATATTAATCTGGAGTGCATGAAAGTGTACTAAGAATACTTAACAATTATACTTCAGTGTACTTTTTTCACCTGGGACACAGACGACGTGTGTAATTTTAAACAACTCAACATTTGTTTGGTATACAAGCACATTTAACACAAATTTCTCCTAGCTTGCTTGGTTTTATATGAATAATTAAGAGCATGAATCGTTGCCTACATATGTCATTTAGTAATTTTAGCCTGTTCATTTTATGTTACCATACTTAAATCAGTTAGTAAACCAACAAGATTCACATCATATCATTTTTTTACATTAATTAGCTGATACGCGTACAGACAGTACCAGTCTACCACTGGCTCCTTAGTCTGCCATTTAAAGGCCACTAATTTTTACAATCCACTATCCCTTATGTTCAACACTTTGGTAATGCACAAGGTTTGTACTCTAGTGATACGGGTTTAATCCCCACTCCGGATTGTTCTTGTTGTTCAGCCCTGTATTTATATCATAATGAATCTTTTGTTTTATTTTTTGTTATATTCATCCCCCCCATGTAGCAGAATTACTTTATTTAAATAAGATTTAAATGAACTCCTATTTATGACTGGTGAATTGAGAAAATTCAATTTTTCTTATCAACTTAACTGAAGATCTTTAGTTTACAGTCTTTCCAATATCTCAGTCTGAAGAATGACGTCACTCTCACAATGGTTAAAGTGAAACAACAGCACAATTAACATCAACAACAAGTAAAACAGTAAAATATGCATCAACCTTGTCCTAATTGCATATGCTATGACCTATGAATGTTTTAGCTGGGTTTATGGTGATATGACATAATACTTTAGAATGTTGATAGGAACTAAGGAGAGTTTAATTCAATTTGAAACGCAGTGTGGATGGACTGCTTAAAGCATGATGAAACTATGGTCTGCTTGAGAGATTGAAAATGACTGTGATGACTACATCTCTCTTTCTGTGAAGGTGAAAGGTCTCTGTTCTCTGATGTGCTCCTCTCTTTTGGCTGTGCAGTTAGCTACATTAGCGTTTTTAGCACTGCATGCTGCAGCATGGAAACAAGCATAGATTGTGTTTAGCTCATTTGCCAGAGATAAGTCCACACTCACCAGTCCACAGGATGGGCTGTTGTAGTCCGTGACTGTCCGCAGTCCTTGCCACAAGATCCTAGAGTTACTTTGTTAAAGCTGTGACTCCACTTTCCTTCCATATTGCTGCTTCACCTCCTTTGCGACCTTACGCACTCTGTATGACGCGCCTTTGTAGTCGTCCATGATGAGTCCCACAATGTAGGCAGTGGTGCAAGTTTTTAGAGCCTCCCAGATGGTTTTGTCCACCTATGATTTCTGGTTGCGAAAAGTTTACACTGTGTCTTTTTAACCGTATCATCTGCAAGTTTCCAAACAAATCATCAATCACCAGAACATGTTGATATCATCAGAGCTGTTCTTTAATATGTCCCAATCTGCATTATCCAAAGCATCATGTAGTGTATCCACTAATGGTCTGTCTAGCACGCAACTCCTCTCTGAACCGGAAGTCCTTGTTTCAAACTTCCCAAATGGTGGGTCTCTGTGATTTGTAGCTGTCCTTGTGTGAGGTGTAACAATACAATACAATACAATGTCCTATTGGTTATGTGGACTTAGTACTACATGTATGAGTTTAGCCAAACCACAATGAGTGCAGCGTCTCTGTGGTGCATTTGAAACTGTGCATCATAAGCTCAGTGTTGTGTCCTTGTTAATGTCACCTCTTGACTTCCCTGATGTTGTCCTGTCCAAATGGTGCACCGAAAAAAACTGGCTGGAGGGCATGGTCCAGTACCACTGGGTTCAGCCATGTTTCAGTGTAACAGAAGAGGTTGCAATCCCGGATGTCCCTCTGGAGCTTGATTCTGGCCCGGAGCTTATCAACTTTTTTATCCAAAGACTGGACGTTGACTAACAGGATATGTGGTGGAGGTGCTTGATGTGCTCTAGCCCCCGGCCTGACCCAAACGCTGGCTCAATATTATCTGCCCCCACTTTCATCTGTGCGTCCAGCTTGGTGTGAGGTCCGTGGATTGTAAATTAACAGAAATAAGCGTATTCCTGTCATATGTTATGCATCATGAAAAAATTTTGGTTAAATAGGGTAAAGTCACTTAAAATATACGAACGAGAGATATGAATGGAGCAGTCGTGACGGCGACTGAATTTAGCAGTGCCATCTTAATTAATCGTACACACTAATCGTACCACCTGGCTGAATCCTGACTCATGACAGACTTTTATCCACTTTTGTTAAATTGTGCCATTTGTTATGTCCACTGGCCCTACACTTTGTTAGTGATATGCACAATGCTTGTGTAGTGGCATACCAATTACATAGCCAATTTGAATGAGCACTTAATGCTCACAAATACTGGGCCATTATCGGAGGAGACTTTCCTAGGAAGACCAAATTTGGGAATCACTTCTTTTAGGATGCATTTTGCCACCATCAGAGCATCAGATAGAGAACAAGTCTTTCGGCAGGGTTTCAACTTAGTGAAATCCATCTGAAATTGATCAAATGAAAGATGGCATACAGGGCTTTCCATGTGTGCACATCCATATTGTGCCATCAAATGTTCTGAATTTCCTCTGGGGTGATCTACTGTTAGGCTCTATACTCAGGCTCTATTACTGGGGCTTGTACAGGAAACATATCCTGAACAATTCTGCATTTGAGAGTTTCCCCATGTTTTGTTTATTTGCGTACTGGCCAGATTGGGCTGTGACATTCCACAATAGTTCCCCCTTTCCAACAATATGTTGAAAATGGAGTTATTCCATCAATAGCCTCCTTGTTCAAGGGGTATTGATTTGTGCATGGTCAGTATTCTTACTTTGGAGTGATCTTATTTTCGGGAGCTCTCTTCATTAGACCTATTTGATACTTGTCTTTCGTGATTTCTTGTCTATGTGATCTTCTTCGAGATTGGAACATGCTTAATCGTTCCTAATCAGCGGGACAATCCTCTACACAAGCAGTACAGTGCAATTAGTCTGGACTTTTTACTTGCTTGTAACCAGGGTACCTTTATATGAGATCGCATAGATGGCTTGCATTCCAAATAAGAGCAATACCGACAGCTGGCTAGCGAAGGCACCGAAGGGCGAGCATACAGTGAGCAAGAGAAGGTGCAGATTATGGACACTTGCCAAATCGAGTGGCACGGAGGACCACCGGGACACCATGGGGCGGGCCCAAGCTCTTGTGCTTGAGGCGCAAACTAAATCGAGACGCGCAGCCGCCCGAAGTGAGACTCGGCTACCAGTAAGCCGACGTAGGACAGGGGAGAGAAAACCCAGGACATACATACAGCACATACTCGAGCCAGTTCATTTAGAGATGACTTTCATGCAAGTCATTAATCTTACAAGCAAGTTTATTATAATGAGTTTAAGGTCAGCCTTGGTCCATGGTCTAAAGACAACAGAAGCTGCCCTTTGCCCTCTTGTTGTTGGGCCCTTACTTGATCTTGGTGGTGTTAATCGTCTTTTCAGTTGGTCGTCCTCCTCTTCCTCACCATTGTTAGGGCAGGCAAGTCCTCGTTGGTTCACTCTGAGTTATGGAGGATTGCTGTCATCTGGTTTTGGAGGAGGTGAAAGAACAAAATCGTCTAGGCACTCATTCTGCAAATTAAGAAACTGGCCAACAGTTACTGAATTAATCTTTTTCTGTCTAGTTTTTTCATATCCCATATGGGTGGAAATTAGGTTGCCAGTTCTCTGTTTGCCTTATTTTCTATCCTCTTTTTACGACAGAATTTGAGCCAGTCTTCTAGCTGAACGCAGCTACCTGGTTCACGTTATTTCATATGCCGAAGTCTGCCATAGGGTAGAATGTATTATATATGGTGGAAACTCAACTACCTTTCTCTTCTTAGACTGTCTGACCCATCTTATTCCCTAGCTGTGAAAACACACAGCTCTTTTTTCCTTTTGTTAGAAAGACTCACTTTCTAACTAATTTGAGAAGGTGAGAAGATACTCTTCTCTGCTGGGAACACCTGTCTTGCTATTTGTCTGCTAGGAAAACATGTCTTGCTATTTCTCTGCTAGGAACACACGTCTTGCTATTTTTCTGCTCGCAACAAACTCGTACATAACAGGACCCTTAAGGAAATGCCCCTTAACACATGCATGATTTACTAATAGCTATTAAAAATACCTCACCTAGGACTCTTCTAGGCTCTCTCCATCCACCTTCATGCACATGATATGGATCCTAGCTGGTATCAAGGACAAGCGAAGTCACCTCTTCTCTGAACTCTTGCCTGTGAGGTAGGTGAATTGCAGTTTACCATGATTACCTACTCATGAACCATGTCCTCTTAATGACTGGGATCCTGCTGACAATGCCAAATTTAGGTGGAAAATTGGAATAACACGATAGAGAATCACTGGAAGTACAGGTGGAATAGAAAAGAAGATGCTTTATTATCTGCGCACAAAGATCAACTCAGATACAAATACATACAAGCAGGTGGACGAGGCTTTCCATCCCTTTTATTCTAGAGTGTAGCATTTGTGCCAACAGACTTCAGTGGAAAATAGCTTGTTAAACAAACATGTAGACAACTCAAGGTCACACAGCCTCCCTGACCTTCATCTCCCCTCAGCACAGGCTCTAGACCACATATACGCATATCTCTAAACTTCCTTTACTCATACAAGCTGTTTGAGCATTGAGGAATTTAGGATTAAGGATCAGTTCAAGTACACAAGCATGGTATGCATAAATGTGTAATGGTAATTAAAACAGAATAACCTGGAAAATAATAATACAATAAAAATCATTGCTATTAAAATTTGGCAGAACATGAGAGTCACTTTCCGAAAAGTTTTTATTTCATCTGGTGACTGTATTAAAGAGATATCTAGGATCACTTTTATATTTCTCTATGAATGAGATGCAATATGTAGCTTTAGCTTTGGTGAGGGACTGTCTGTACTCTGCCATGCTATCCCTTCATGCAACATTTACTCTGCCGCCACTTACGTTCTAAACTGTGAGTTGTCTACTTTTACTGATGTTGTCATTATACCTTGGAGTTAGTCTTTTTTCACTAACTCTTTTATGCATGAATTATTAAATAATGGTGGATTATTTATATTAATCTATATTTTTTCTTACCCCCAAGCAACACTTAACCATGTCTAATTGTTTATTTCAATATCTGCTATTTTGGCCAAGATAGGCAACTGTTCCCAGTTGTGCATATCATGCATTAATAGTTTAAGGTAAACTTCAATAGATATTGTAACATAACACATTAATAATTGATTACCTCTGTTAAAAGTTAATTTCAAAACAATACACAATGAGAGTTTTGCCCGGGGTTGTAGAACCACTGCTTGGTATTTAAAATTCATCCCTTACCTTTGGTTATGTGCTGAAATACTTTAAATGTGCCGTAATTACATCCTTGATTAAAAAAAACAACAATCCTGACCCTTGTGTGATGTCTATTTAAAGACCAACTTCAAATCTATCTTTTCTCTCCAAAATATTAGAAAAATCAGCAGCTCAGTAGTTACCTGTGAATTAACAGTATTTATGAAGCATTTAGTCAGGATTCAGGCCTCATTATAGTATTGAAACAGCATGAATTAGGGTACTTAATTATATATTAAGATAATCAGATAACGGACATGTTTAATTTCAGACTATAAATCATAATAATATTTTACTAAATATGCTAGAATACACAATAGGTATTAAGTTACTGGCACTTTCTAGATTAAAATCCTATCTGACTCGTTAATGTAAATAATCTACGCTCTAAGTACGGTGTCTCTCTCAGGGCCCTGTGCTTGGCCCACTATTATTTTCCTTGTACATGCTACCTTTGGCTCAATTATTTGTAAACATGCTATTAGTTTTCACTGCTATGCAGATGATACACAGCTGTATATATCAGCTGTACTAAATTATAAAAAAGTGGTCATCAAATGTATTTTTACTTAAAACTGAGTAAAACTTAGGTAAACTTACTTAAAACTTTTATAAGGTGAACCCAATACTGTGAAAGACAGGTCAGCTACATCTATTCTAAATCTAATGGTTTGGTAACGCCCAGTCAATGCACATGCACATTAGCAACATCACACGAATCATGAGAAACTGGTTCATGCATTTATAACCTTAAGGTTGGATTATAATGCTTTACTTGCTGGGTGTTCTACTACATTTCTAAATAAACTTCAACTAGTACAGAATGCAGCAGCTCGAGTGCTAACTAGGAAAATTTGATCACATCAGTCATGTTCTGTCGTTTCTACTTTGGTTACCAGTTAAATTTAATATTGGTTTCAAAATACTTCTTGTAATATATAAAGCTCCACATGGTCTGGCCCCACATTATCTGAGTAAACTCTTGGAGTCTTACAATCCAGCTTGTCTATTTTGTTCACAAGGTGCAGGACTTCTTTTACTTCAGCATCAATCTACTGTTTTCCATCAACAGAAACTAGTCCCACCATGCCCGGGCCCCATCCGAGGGCAGTCGCTTTCTCCATCCTTCAGTTGGCAGCGGACAATGTGCCTCCAAAGACTTTCCACTATGGACTAAAACCTATAATGACTCAGTGTATCGGACTAATTATTTGCCGAAATGCATACTTTTTTAAAAGCTTTATTTTATTTATTTGTTTTTTTACTTTATCTATTAAAATAAACTGAAATATTTCAGTTAAAATCTAAACCACCCAAAGAGGATCTTGATCCTCTCAATGTTTCTTCCATTTCTTACATTTAGAGTTTTTCTTTCTTACCGTTCCTCTTATGCATGCTGCATTTGGTATTAGCCTTGTAAAATAATATAATGCTGTAAAGCTGCTTTGAGGCCCCATTGTAAAAAGCGTTATATAAATAAATCGGACTTGACTTAATGGTTTAATAAAATCATCAGATAATGGACGTGTTTTGTTTTCTTGTTATGTTAGATTTAAGTGCAGCATCTTACTGAATAGGCTAGGGAACACTATACTCTTTGTAAATAATCTATGCTCTAAGCTCTAAAAAGTGAAATATGGTATGGTTTATGGTGTGGTGTGGATCTGTGCTTGGCCCAATATTACAACCACAATTCCAATGAATTTGGGATGTTGTGTTACACGTAAATAAAAACAGAATATGATGGATTACAAACATTCAATTGATTCTACTACAAAGAGAGGAAATTTAATCTTCATTTTAAATGTAATGCAACACATTCCAAATGAGTTGGGATAGAGGCATGTTTACCACTGTGTTTATTCACCTTTCCTGTTAACAACACTCAAAAAGCGTTTTTTGGGAACTGAGGACTCTAATTGCTTACTCTAAAAGCTTTGTAAGTGGAATTCTTTCCCATTTTTGCTTGATGTACAAGTTCAGTTGCTCAACTGTCCATAGTTTTATAATGAGTCACACATTATTAATGGGAGACTGTACTGTACTTATTCTAGTTCATGCACTATTTACTAAGAAGCCACACTTTTTCAGAAATTTTCAGAAAGTGGCGTTGCCACTTACTTTTTTGGCCTTGCCGCTTACTTGCAGAGATTCTCTGAATCTTTTGATGGTATCATGGACCTTAGATGATAAAATCCCTAACTACCTTGCGATTGCACATTGAGAAATTGTTCTTAAACTGTTGGGCTATTTGCTTGTGGAGTTGTTTGCAAAGTGGTAAAGCTGACTGAGCTTTTTGAGGATGATCCCGTTATAATTAATCATGCCACCTGTTTCCAATTAACCTGTTTATCTGTGGAATGTTCCAAACAAGTGTTTTTGAGCATTAATCAACTTTTCCAGTCTTTTGTTGCCCCTCCCAGGAATGTACTGTGGAATTTGACAAAAGAACCATGAAGTGACCAAATTACCATTAATATTTCATAGTATAACTGTGAACTTTATGACTGTAAAAATTCACAATAAAACTGTAAAGCAATTTTTTTGGCCTATGCAAACAACTTTTTTGGAAAGTGTTGCCAGCATCAAATTAAAAATGAGTGAATATTTGCAAAAAAAAAAACATTAAATTTTATCTGTTTTAACATTAAACATGTCTTTGTAGTGTATTCAATTAAATATGGGTTGAAAGGGAAAATATTCATCATCTTATTATGTTTTTATTTATGTTATACACAACGTCCCGAATTTGGATTAGGAGTTGTATTCTCCCTGTACATGATTCCTCTAGGTTCAGTTATTCATAAACATGGCATTAGTTTTCACTGCTATGCAGATGATTCACAGCTGTACATATCAGCCAATCCAAATGATGGCCTTACAATCAGTAAAACTGATAATTGTGTTAAGGAAGTAAATGATTGGATGTCATTTAATTTCCTTTTACCTAACTCTAAAGGTTTAAAATTGAGGTATCTTTGTTGGACTCAAGACTGTGAGAGTGATGTTGGCTACATCTATCCTAAATCTAGATGGCTGATCAGTAAACTGTAAAACAAATTAGGTGTTACACTTGAATCAGAGTCTTTCCCTTGATGTGCCAGTTAGCACAATCACATAAATTGCTTTGTTTCAGTTAGGTAATATTTCTAAAATATGATTTATTTTCAAGAAACAGAGAAACTTGTTCATGCATTTATATCCTTGAGGATAGATTGCTATAACATTGCTGACTGCTTGCTGGCTGCTCTAGTAAATCTCTAAATAAACTTCAACTAATGTAGAATGCAGCATGTTGCGTTCTATCTAGAGCTAGAACATTTGATTATATCAGTTCTCTTCTGTCGTCTCTGCACTGGTTACCATTCAGCTTCCGCATTGGCTATAAAATACTTCTTGTAACATATTAAATTCTCACATTATCTAAATGAACTCTTAGTCTTACAATCCAAACCTGTCTACTTTGTTTGCAAGTTGCAGGACTTCTTTTAGTTGCTAGCATTTTAAAAAATCACAAGATGGGTGGCTTGTTGGGAAGTTTATTAGCTAGTAACCTAGCTAGAGTAAATACAGCATAGTAGTTGATCAGTTTTATATTCACAAGTACAACTCAATGGAACAAAGGGAAAATGCACAAACAAATTGACAGTATAAACCTGACATATTGTTAGCTTCCTTTCTGCATTTTAGGCCTGCAACACACTTCAAAAATTGTTGTGACAGGTGATTTTAAGCATGATTTCAAGCAAAAGTAGCATCCAGGAAAGGCTGAGTGCATTAAACAATTCAAGGAATCGGGAGGAATTTCAGTGCAAAAAGGCCAACAGCTCAAGCTTAAGATGAACTTGTGATCTTCAATTACACAGACAGCACTGCATCAAGAACTGTGATTCAATAATAGCTGATAGAACTACATGGACAAGGAATTATTTTGGAAAACTTACATTTACATTTGCAGGTTACATTTACTAATGTCACTTTACCGTGCAAAAATGAAGCCTCATGTTAACCATGTCCAGAAGCAATGCCGACTTCTTTGGGCTAGGTGGCATCTAATATTTACTATATATTAATTGTTTCCATGTGGAAACTGTTAGAGTTCCTACCTTATGACCCGGAGCATCCTACCGTACTCGACGTTACAGATCGATCGGCGAGGCGGTTTATATCCTGGGTTTAATTCGCGACCTGATTATGAACACCTGGTGCCCCATTACTTAGGCGGGGCTTTTACCGTTGTTCGGCGCCAAGTCGTCTTCGCACTTCCGGCGCGCTCATCGACCGGCGCGCACACACCTCGACCCACTGGAGTGTTAGGGTTTCCTGTTCCGTACCCGCTTGTTTCCAATGGAGCTTCACTCCAGCCGGCTGCGTGCTCCAACTGAGGTTTCTCCGTGCACTCCGCTCTCTAGATGCGTCCCGGTTAGAGTTTCGCCACCCGCCTGCGTGCTCTAAATGAGACGCGCCCTGGCATGGCATAGTTGCACTGTATAGCCTCACTCCAGCCGGCTGCCCGTTCTAGATGAGACGCACCTCAGCATGGCTTCCTCACGCTACATGCGCTTTCGAGCTTACGCACACCCCCGGCGCTATGGCGCCTCTCACGATTTATTCACGCTTATGCTATACGCGCACTCCAGCTTATGCTCGCCCTCTGGCATTCTGGAGTTCCTCCGTGCCCCTGACGTTCTGGAGTCCTGAGTGGCACGCGATTTGGGAGACGTCCCAGATCAGCGCTTTATCGTTCTCACTGCACGTCTGTCCCCTGGTACTTTGGCGTTCTTTGCGATTAATTCGCACCGTGGCCAGCTGGGGAGGTTGGAGTTATAATGCACGCGACACAGCTGCGCACTTTATTCTCTTTTTAGTTCTTTTTATTATTTGGGGCTTTTTTCCTTTTTTTCCTTTTTTATAGTAATATTATTTCCCCATTCTTATTATACGCCGTGGGATTTCGTCTCTCCCGCACACTCGGGTCCAAACACCCAATCATAACAGAAACTAGTATTATCAAATGAATCAGTATTCCAGGGACATGTGCTTCAGACAAATAAAGAAAATGACCATCCTGAATGTTATCAGAAACAAGTCCAAAAGCCTGAGTTATCATGTATGGGGCTGTGGCAGTGCCCTTGGCATCACTTCTGTGATGGCGGCACTAATA
Organism: Parotocinclus haroldoi; assembly: GCA_034779995.1. Taxonomy (NCBI): domain Eukaryota; kingdom Metazoa; phylum Chordata; class Actinopteri; order Siluriformes; family Loricariidae; genus Parotocinclus; species Parotocinclus haroldoi. Next base: position 16,075 of record JAUZST010075854.1, on the reverse strand, counting down.
CAGAAAAGTACATTCATATCTTAGAGTAGTATGTCCAGATGTTAGCTAGTTTAATTCACTTAAGCTTAGCATAGGATTACACCACATAAGCTTACTTTTTCCATGAGTATGGCACGTTAAAGATAGGGGTGAATACGTTTCCTTTATTATTGAGGCTGAGATGTCTAAGTTAGGTGCCTGGCTAAGCAGGAGATGGGCCTCCATCGCTATTGGACAAACATCACTAGTATATGCTACCTCAAATGCAAACTAGAAGAGATGAACAAAACAACCTCTTTATTTTTATAAAAAAAAATTAACATATTTTTTGGCAAATATGGTCATATAAATATCTAATCCTTTACAAGTATATGACTGTTAGAGTTTAGATGTTTCCCTCCATGTAACACAAAGTTAAAACACCCCTCACATTTTTATAGCTATATTATTAGAGCTACGCCCAATTAGCCATTTTATCTCCCCAGAATCATGTGTCAATAGTGTGAATTAGGAGCAGGTGTGGTAAAAGTTATGTTATCGCTCTCACACCCTGTCATACTGGTCACTCGAAGTTCAACATGGCACCTCATCAAAAATAACTCTTTGAGGATCTAAAATAAAGAATTTGCCTTGATGGCCTAGGCTATAAGAAAATTGCCAACACCCTGAAAGTGAGCTGCAGCACGGTGGCCAAGACCATACAGAGCTTTAACAAGACAGGTTCCACTCAGAACAGGCCTCACCATGGTTGACCGAAGATGTTTTGTGCACAGCATCATATTCATCATTCTGCCAGTATTGCTGCAGAGGTTAAAGGCGTCAACCTGTCAATGTTCAGACCATACGCCACACACTGTATGAAATTAGTCGGCATGGCTGTCGTCCCAGAAGGAAGCTTCTTTTAAAGATGATGCACTAAAAAGCCTGCAAAAAGTTTGCTGAAGACAACAGACTAAGGACATGAATTGCTGAAACCATGTCCTGTGGTCTGATGGGACCAATATAAATTTGTTTGATTCAGATGGTGTCAAGTTTGTGTGGCAGCAACCAGGTAAAGAGACAAGTGAATGGTGGTGGAAATGTAATAATTTGGCTCCAGTTCATTGAGGGAACGATGAATGCGAACATGTACTGAGACATACTGAAGCAGAGCATGATTCCTTCCCTTCGGAAATTCTATAGTATAATAGGGAAGTATTCCAACATGATAACAACACCAAATACATTTTCACTTAGGGGTGTACTTACTTTTATTGTCAGTGCTTTAGACATTAAGGCCTGTGTGCTGAGTTAGTTGAGGGCACACTTTACGTTGTATCAAAGTGTTATATTTTCAAAGCGTAGAGCTTTTCGTGTTGTCATATGAAAAGCTCTAATAAAATAGTTATCAATATTTGAGGGGTGTACTTACTTTTGTGGGACACTGTATGTAACAGACAACCAAATCTTAAACCAAATCCATAAACGTATTTTGTTTCATTATTCCTGCAAACTTCTCAAGCATTCTCTACTGAGAGTTGGTCAGGGCTGCTGCTAGGCCAATCCAGTGTCCTGTTCTTCCACAGACAAGCCTTTTGTAATGTTTATATCATTTTGTTTTGCATTATCTTGTTTCAGGGCATCCCTGGAAAGTATGATGTCTTAAAGGAAGCATATGTTGACATTAATGTACGAATGTACCTTTACCAAGGGCACTGACATAGCCCTGCTGGTAACAGTCTGGATTTGTCTTTTTGTCTTTGTTCTAGAGCACAAGACATCCATTTTTAAAGAAGTGCTAAAATACTAATTACTATGACTTCAAGACATGTTTCTATTTTTAAATGGTCCATCTTAGATGCCTCCAGGCACAGAGACTCTTTTGGACATGGTTAACATGAGGCTTTTATTTTGCATAGTAAGGTTTTATTGTAGTTCCTGGCAAAAGTTTGCCAGAGTAATACCTTGCCCATGCGGTTATATCAGCTATTGTTGAGCGGTGGTTCTTGATGCAGCACTGGTTCTTGGTTGTTGTTTTCCAAGATTTCACTTTGTCTTGTCATATAGGCCAGGTTCCACGAATACCATATGGATCCAAACCATTCTCACTCAACACGTGACTCCAGTCCACTGTGGAATGACAGTGATCAGGCAGAAATCTGACCCAGAAGGGAGTCCTTCTGGTAAATAACATGTTTTCACCCTGTCTTGAAACCAAGTGCTTTAATGGGACCATGTATCGCCTTGCATTGTACGTCCAGGGAAAAATCTTGCAATAAAATCTCCCAGGTTTAAGCCAGTTGGCTTGCTCCAAACCCTGCTTATCCCCTCTCGGCCATGTTCCCACCTTGTGGTGTGACAAGTTTGCCCCGTTTTTTTCACCGGTCCATTACTGAGTGTGCGATACATTGGTGGAACGAGCAGACAAAAGAGAACCAAACATGTTTATGTTTTCAAGCCACTTATATTAACTGCTAATGCTAATCCTATATATATATATATCCTAACATTTCGGGGTCCCTATGGGTTTATTTTCAGAGTTACAGTTTATATTTATTGTGTTTGTTTTTGCTTCCAGCCCTACCTTCAGGCCTGGTGTTACTCACGCCAACTCCGTCATCTATGTATACTCTCTGCCTGCCTGGATTCTACTTGCCTACCCACCAATCCAAGCTCATACTGAAAGTTCTCTCCATCCTGTCATTCTGCTCCTAAATCTGCTGTGGAGTGCCAAGTCCCAACATCAATTTCCCTGTTCTTAAATCAGTTTAACAAATAAACTGTCCTAATTTTTGGTGGTTGACCTGAGATTTTGCATTTGTTACGTTCCCACCTGTGGCTCTTATCTAGGGGGCTGGAGGACACAATAACACAATAACAGTAATTGGGTTCTTGAAGATATGCAGGTATATATATATATATAATATCCAAAACAGCAGGCAAACACATAATCCAAAAACAGTCCAGGGTCAAAACACAAAACATGGCAGAAGTATCCAAACGGGTGAGGCGAAAATCAGAAAGGGGAAACAGAGCAGATTGGCGAGAGCGCTTAGAAAATCGGGTGTGACCAAGAGACTTAGCAAAGGGGAATAGCGCCCCGGATAAATATATGTGGTGTGTAATTAGAGTGGTAAATGAGGTTCAGGGGTGTGCAGTTAGTAAGAGGGAGATGACGATTGTGTGCGGGTGTGGTCCGCCGAGCAGAGCATGGGTGTGACACTATATAATATCTCTTGTTATATAAAACAAAACTTCTAATGTGCTCTCTTGACAGCTTTTCACATGTATACAACAGGCATTAGGGGATATTTCAAAATGAAATGGATAGTGATGGACAGTAGTCTATTTGTTTTAGAATGAGGTAATGTTTACTACAGAGAATACCAGTTGTGCTATAGTTGTTTAATACTGGATAACGCAGCAATGAGGTACACCACATACATTTTGTGTCTGTAAGATAATAAATCAAAGATTTTATTTTAGTCTTGTTTTTGTGCATTGAAATAAAGGAAAGGGATAATTTCATCAGCAGTGAGTCATGCCTTCATATAGACATGTTTGCATGCAGCATCTATCTGTTGTTTATACAGCGGATTATGTATGTGCATTTGAAATTCAGGCCTAATGCCAAGTCAAATTGGATTACAGTATTTTATTATGCTAGGCCTTTTAGTATAATGTGATTACTTCGTAATTTACATGTTTTATAGACTGCTATTCATGCTGTATATATTCTGCATTATGAGTGACAATTCAGGCTGTTAACTGCAGATATAAAAGAAAACTGATAGCCCTTGTGCCCTGCTTAGGATAACCACAACAAGAGACAAGATATTAGGTTCCAATCTAGACAATCTCCATTACTTTTTTCTACAAGGTTTGCTGTTCATTCTTAATCAAGCAGAGGTGGTTTCACACCTGTGTCAATTACACATATATACACGTACATATTACATACATTACATATATACAGCCAGGAACTCAGGAAGTGTCCAGTTTCATTAACCAGTCTCAATTCTTGTTTGGATTGTTATCTGTTAAAAATGTTCAATACAATTTATTGTAAATTTATCTGGCTGTAGTTGTTTACTGTACTTGTAATAAATCTGCAATTGTGCATGTCAGCTTATGCTTAACACTCAACACCCCTGAGCATACCGGCTCGCAAGGTTCTGTTGTGCAGAGAAGAAAACAGGGACAACTGGTAAGGATATGCTTGCTGCCAGTAACAGATACAAGACAAACATTAGCTCAGTAATGAATGGGCAAGTAATATATAAATGTAATTCATATGAAGATGCTGAGATATATATATTAGAAAAAGGATATGAAAGATTGACACTCTCCCCAGCCATGGCTGTATGAAAACATGCTGAAAGATGCTGTAGAGGCTGTTGGATGCAAATGTGTGGGAGGAACATCTACTCATCTATGGAAAATTACATACAAATTACTTCACATGATTAAATATTTAAAAACATTCATAAGATCTATTAATTATATAAAAGCATCACTAATTCTGTAAGACATCTGCATCTAAATGTGACCTGAATGTTAAATTTAATATACCAACTTCTCCAGTTCCCAGGTAATAAATGTGAGAAAGAAGATTATACAGAAAGTCATGCGCCACTTATGTTGGGCAACATGTCCATTTGTGCTGTTGTGTCTTTAGCAATCAGATCTTACTCAACTCTACCATCTGCAGCCCTGTCACAGCTCTTCCCTGATTGATACCAAGGGCCAAACATTTAAACCACTAAAAATTTAACCACAGCAGCACAAAATTTGTCTCCATGGCAGGCACTGTACCAGGGATTTATATGGAACCAGAAAATGAGTGTACACTTACTAATAAGATTGGCAAGCACAATTTCATGATAGAGTAAAACAATCTATTTACAAGAGGCTCTATGTGCAATGAGAGAGAAAATCACTCATCAAGACATTATGCATATTTTACCTGATAAAGACAGTTGCTCTCAAAAGCTGATTTGTATTTGCAGTGGAGCTTTGTTGATAGTTACCGCCCTAAGTCAGTTACGTCCATGGCTGAGCATACACATATGCCATTGTAGATACAGTATCTCACAAAAATGAGTACACCTCTCACAGTTTTGTAACTATTAAATATATAATTATTGCCACTGTCACTCTAAGCTTGCTCAATTTGGGATTGGCCTTTGTAGTGTCAGCCTGTCAGCTCAGACCATATGCATCTAAAGATGATGTACAAGAAAGCCTGCAAACGATTTGCTCAAGATAAGCAGACTAAAGACATGTTCATGTTCATGTCCTGTGGTCTAATGAGACCAAGATAAACTTAATTGGTTTAGATGACATCAAGAATGTGTGGAAGCAACCAGGTAAAGAGTATGTGTGTCTTGCCTACAGTCAAGCATAGTGGTGGGAATGTCATGGTTAGGGGTTGTATGAGTGCTGCCCAAGAAAGTTAAGGCCGTGCTGGAAAATAATGGTGACCACAAAAACATTGACACTTCAACCACAATTTGGTCATTTTCATTTAGTGGTGTACTTACTTTTGTTGCCAGTGGTTTAGACATTAATGGCTGTATGGTGAGTTATTTTGAGGACCCAGTAAACTGTAGACTGACCACTGAGGCATTGTATCAAAGTATCATATCTTCACTGTTGTCCAATGAAAAGATAAGATTTGAGAGGGGTTCTCACATTTGTGAGATATTGTATATCATTTTTTTTCCGGAAGTAATGACCCACAGTGGGCTTATTGACGTAATGTAAGTTTATAGAAGTTAAGGTGGCTCCTAAGGTGGCTGATGGATATATTTATCTCAATTTAAGCAGGGGACAGATGCATAGAAACGGTAGGGATGCGACTATAAAACACCCTTTTATTTGCAATGCAGGGCACACAATCTGCACTCACATGATAGCTCCTCCAAATAGCAGCAATATACATTGGGAGGTGTGTGCATTAAAGATTAAGGTCTTTCAATACATCACATTCAAATGGAAGCATCAGCTTTCTTATTCCCAATTACATACAAGCAAGGCAGGACTGATGACATGAAGCTAGTGAGGAGAGAATATATATGTACAGATTTTAGCAGATAGGAAGTCTGATTTAATTCTATCTGAAAAAGCTTGTTTCAAACAGCTGGTTTCAGGAATAAGATCAGTTTACACTTCACACAATCTCAGACCAAAACTTTTTTTGAATATACCATACTGTGGAAAAATCTTAAGAATTCTATAAATTTCTACTTATATTATGGTTATTCTATATTTATGTTTTAGTAGTAATGCACTTTGTACTTTTAGAAATGCAGACTCTAGTCCATCTGTTTCTATAATGGTCAGGACAACCACAGATCAGGAAATATTTCAGTGATAGATCATTGTCAGCACAGCAGTGACATTTATGTAATGGTGGTGTGTTAGTGTGTGTTAATCTGGTATATTCAGATCAGTGCTGCTGGAGCTTTTAAACATTGTTCACTTATTGTCCACTCATTCACATTATTGCTTCACCTTGTAGCTGTAAATTCAAAGACAGTAGCTTGTCTGTTGCTGCAGTTGCGTTAGTCATCTTCTGATCCTTCATTAGTGCTCTCTGGGGGCTGCCTACATGATGCTGGTGACTAGACATTTTGGCAATTTTCATTCCATTACTGGCACTTATATTGTTTAAATGTCTAGCATTACTACTGTCTCTGATCCTCTGATGTAAATGGGGTTCCGCCCATTAGAGAATAAAGGTTAATAACAATAATTAGATTAAAGGGAAATAACAAACCATATTGAGAAACAGATGGACTACAGTCTGTAATTGTAGAACATGCAGTGATCACTAAAACTTGATAATAATAAGCAGAGTATGTATTAAATAAATAAATATAGAATATAGAATTCCCATTACTATATATATTTTTTTTTCAAATATATGTGTTTTTCAGTTGTAACTTGTTTTACAACAAATTAATTTGTAATATAGCCAAAACAGTTTGAACAAAGGTAGGTTTATGTCTTGGTGCATGCTTAATAATCTAGGTAAGAAAATCCAAGAAAAATCCGTTCACCTGGACATCAGGTAGAGAAATGTTTCATTACTTAACCTAAGTGACTTTTGTCTCAGTTAGTTGAAAAACATCCTCATTCTTATGTACAGCACATTTGAATAATAACCGATAATAGGACCATAGCATAACAATGGTTGCTATGATCACCCACAAATCCTTATGTCCAGATTAATTATTTAAACTTCTGGAATTTTCACACCTGGATTATTAAGCGTTTATCAAGACATTTTGACTCTTTATGATGAAGATTGCATTAAACTCGTACGCGAGTTTAAATTACACGTAAGATGGGTGACTACACAAACCAACTGATATTCAACCTCAGATGCAGACAGAATAAGATCACACCTAAGAGGCTAAAAATGAAATATTCCATCAATGGCCACTGAGCTTAGGAGATCCTCCAAAAGGCACAGAACCAGTTACCAAATGAAGATGATTGAGACAAACCAACTTTTCCATCTATGCTTTGAAAGTTGTAACAGAACAAACAGATAATTACATTATTTACGTGTGAGCACCCCCTTCAGTAAATGACATGGGAAAAGACTCATTTATCACTACATGAAAATTCTAAAACTAGGTTGCAAGAAGAAGTTTAATCTTGCTGTACACCAGAGACACAGCAGATGTACAGCACTCTGGAAAGGCTGTGGTGTCACACCCACGGTCGGCCCACGCGACCAGACCCGGCCTACCACAGGTGCACCTTCTCCAGCCTTCTAACTACACACACCTGTACTTATTTTCCCTTATCAGCACACACCCTTCTTATACCACACACCCCCACTCTCACTCTGCTAAGCAACTTGGTTCCCTTTGGTGGGGGTATGGACCGGTTACCGGTTACAGGTTTCCATAGCAGCGGAATCTTCTGGGGGAGTTTTACATTCTCTCCAGCCCGACATCAAGGCCAAACCAAACTTCTCATTGAGTAGATGGTGTCAAAAGCATTGAGAGACTATTTAATCATATTCATAATTTCAAATTTCTTTTTGAAGATCCATGTCCAGGAGCAAAGTACACAGACAGACGGTAGAGCAAGCAGGAACAGATAGGATAGGATAGGAGAAAGGAAAGTGAAAAAAAGTGCGCCCGCCTTCCTTGAAGGTTGCAAGAAAAAGAGCGAAGAGTTGGACCAATCAAGAACTTACTTGCTGACTGTGGTTTTGGCTTGACATGGTGATGATGAGGGGGAAAGAAGAAGAAAAGTGAATGTTTAGTTTTGTTTTTGAATGAGATATTTACAGATTGTTTTGGCGAGTCTTACATTACAGATTTCGATTAATACAGTTTTTGTTTTGTGTATGTGGTCTGCCAACCAGTCTGTGTGTTTGTGTGTTTTGATATTGTGGGTGAACCCACTAAGACTGAGTGGTGTAGGAGAACCTACTTTCTAGAAGATGGCATGTTGATGAGGAAATGGTCCTCCAAAAATGACTGTACGAACACTGTGTTTCAGGTGGTTTTGCCAGTACAATATAGCTCGCTGTGAAATACTGTGCCATATATGAGACCTGCATAGGGTAGGAAACCTGAATCAGCCCATCTGCCAGCACCATTAATTCCTGTCCTTGTCACAACCATTTAAATAGGTGTTAATTGACTGTGTTGGTCCCTTATCAGTTGGGTAACACATTTGTGTTAACCTTGATGTGTACGGCTATGGTATATGGTTGCAATTGTATAAGCACTGTAAATTAAAACAGTGTTATTTGCGTATTCGCCCACTGTAAAACTTTTAAATGGTGTAGAGCATCACCCCTCTTAACCTCCTCTTTCAGCTTGGGGAGGAAATTAATTGCAGTGATTTATCAAACCATGGCACAAAAAAAAGTCAAAAATAATCTTTCTTATGTTCAGCTCAAATATTTTTACTTCACAAGGACGCACGATTAATGAGTAAACAAGTAAGGTGTAGCAAAAATGCTGTTCACAAATCAGTCACAGAATTTAAAAACACAAGAACTTATTCGAATGAAAAAAGAAACACGTTAGGAGGACAGCAGTTCGATCTCCAATGTGTTCCTGAAGCAACATATGGCCTGTACTGATTGCAAAAAGTGTGGACTTGAAACCAAAAGCTTTGTTGTTTGGAGTGTATATATATATAGGTGCAGGTCTGCAGGTTTGTCCCTTGTGTCCTTAGACTGCTATTTGGTCTTGGGCATGGTGAAGAGGTTTGAGTGTGATTAAATGGGTATGTGGACACGTTTCTTTTATACAGGTAGCATTTACATTTATAGCATTTAGCAGACGCCCTTATCCAGAGCAACTTACAACTGATACAGTCTTACAGCTTAAGAAGTGGTGGGTTAAGGGCCTTGCTTAAGGACCCAACTGTGGTAGCTTTTACAGAGGTGGGATTTGTAGTACCTTACCTAGGCTACCACTGTCCAGGTAGCAAGTTCAAACAGGTGTAATTAATACCGGTAATGAGTGCAGAATACGAGAATTCTCAAAGAAAAAAACTATGAGGTCTGTGAGAGTCAGAATTCTTGCTGGTTGGTAGGTGAACAAATACTTATTTCATGCAATAAAATGCAATGTAATTGTTTAAAAGTCATTAAAATGGTTTTCTGGATCATTTTTATATTCTTTTTCTCACAGTCAAAGTGTGCCTACGATAAAAAATACAGATTTTAGTTATCAAATACCTATTTTCCCCACTGTATGTACAATACTTATGTCGTTACTGATTTTACAGTAAGCTTTTTATTTCCTCCAGAGATTGAGCTTGATGCAAGTCCCCACCCTATTGTATATTTGTATGTAAATGAGATGAGCTCACCAAAAGTCATCGCAAAAGAAGAAACTTCATTGGGCAAAGAGGGGGGAATATAACCATCTGCGATTAGTGTACAACCACACAACACAGCCAATACAAAACAACTCTCCTCATAGAATTCCTCAAAGGTCTGTATGAAATGTTCTTTTCATCACAAGTCAATGAATGGAGCCTGTGAAGATATCGGCACATCTTCACAGCTATCAGAGTTTTGTCAGTGGTGAATTTGTCACTCTATGTGCTTCTTCCCAGTCTGTTTGACTAGGGAGTAAAAAAGCTGCGATGTTGATGAAGTTTTGTGGCCAAATCCTAATGATTGACAGATAATGCCTGACATTGTGTGTTTTTTTGTTTGTTTTTAATTTTTTATTAGATTTAATTTTTCATTCTCTGTAACAGTAATTTTTATTTACTTTATATGTATTTACAGTTTTTCCACATTGTAGTTCAACACACAAAATGTTGAACTATGCACACAAATCCAAAAACATGAAGACCATGTGTCAACATTGGACTCCAAACTTCTAAACTCTAAGAACAACTAAGACAATGTTCAATTTACAAACACTGACCAAGTCAGCCTGTCCACAATCGATGATGTATTGAAACCACACCAGCGAAGGATGAAGCAGATATATCGTGAATGAATCTGATCCTGTCCATGTCCCATCATTGTCAGTGTGACCATACTGAACAATGTGTGACACTCTCCTCTAGCTTGACATGCTTCTGTTCACTCCCATGCATATGTCACTTGATACTCAATCACGGTAATTAAGTTTGCATCTCATTTGCGTAGTTGAACAAATTTCTTTGAGTTTTCATTTGGATGTCTGCTTAACTTGTTTAATGAAAACAAATATTTTATTAATCACTTATCATTAATTTCGAAATATCCCATAATTTGTGGGAGCAGTGTATGTGCAAATTTTTCAGAATATATTTACAATCAGATATTGCACTGTCATAAATCTATTTACCACATGTTCATGTATTCACAGCTTTTCCAGGATTTTGCACAAGCTGTTTTCAGTACGGCAACTTCACAAGCAGGGAAATTATCTAGATTGTGGGCACTGTAGTGGAATACAGCTGAGTACATTGTTCAAACCACACAATAAATTTGAAAATGATTTAATCACAAGCTCCAGTGGTGGGTCAAGACAAACAATTGTCTGTTTCAAAATTTAATTATGCTATACTAAGAAGAAATAGTTCTTGTCAGTACCTCAGGCAGATTAACCTTTATGTTTCCCCCTGAACCACATTAATCAGAGATATCGCTGGAGGCTTATTAAGTGCTCTAACCTTTTGAATAGCACAATTTTAATGTGTGTTTTCACTTTTGTCTGTTTGTCTGTTTGCTGTTTATCTGTCTGTGTAAGTGTGAATAATTTGAATGTTTAAACCAGTCTGATATTATTGTATGTAGAATATTTCAGCTGTGTACAGTGAGAACACTGACTCCTGTCTCCTGAGCTGGACAGTATTATATAAATATAATATAGTATATAACTGAAGTTTTATAATAGCCAAGACAGTATCTTGTTAATCTATGTGACAGATTATATCATCATACACCATTTCATCTAGAGCATACAAGTTAGAATGAGAGGTGACTCTAAATCTAGTGTACATTTAAAATAGTTTTGGTGGATTAGTTAGTGGTGTTAGTTAACATCCTCAAGTTAAAATGCTAAAGTCATATCAAAGTCTAAGTCAGATTTACTTCTAAAGCTTTATTTAAAATGATATTTTACAATATAGCATTGTCTAAAAGCAGCTTTACAGTGTTCTATTATCTTAGCCAAAACCCTAATTAAGCAAATAAATGTTGTAAAGAAGAAACCACTGGAGGACCACAACTTAAAAATGAATCAAGCCTCCTTGGGTAGGCTGGGTGTTACATGTAAAAATTAAACTAAACTACCTAATTAATAAAAATGTATAGTGATTAATTAAACAAACATAAGCTACATACAGTTTTTCTCAAATGTTTTTTAAATTGGGCTCAGTTTCTCTGAACTTTAATCACACACTCAAACACAAAAATTATGAAGTACTTGTTAAAACCCACAAATCTTGGTATTCCCTCTTCTCAAAACTGATTCTTTTCACCAGAACAATACACACAGCACAGCTATTTATATGCTTATTTCTTGCAGAGCATCAAATAAACTCTGACCAGATAAATTTAAGGCACTATTATCAGTAATATTTGTATAGGTTTTTTACTTCATGAGGCCACTGTACAAATGTAAATGCATACACGTCTATAGAAATATGTTGGCTTTTGGTTCTTTACATGTATTTTGTGCAGTGTAGGTGTTTCTCTCCTAATATCATTCAAAGTACTACATGCATTGCTCCATAAACGTAAAGACAAACATTGCACTATAATGCACAAAAAATAAAGTATGCCATAATTACTATAATCAATGGTCAAAATTAGTTAAATGATTACTGTTCTCTAAAAGCCCAGATAACTGATCAAATTGGCTCAAATTTGGCTGGACTTGATGCCCAGCTTCTGTTATGGTTAGGCCATAAGTGATTATATGGGCCGTCTATCAAAGGTCAGAGTTTCTTAGTTCGCCAAAGTGTGCTGAATTTGTGTGATTTGCTGTGATTTAGAATTGTATATGATTGAAAACTTGCAGAATTGTGCCTAGAATTTGGAGTATGGAGTTACAATGTTGACCCAGAAGCTTAATGTTTTTAGATTTGTGTGCATAATTCCACATTTTTGGTTTTAAAACTGTGTGGAAAAGACTGTAAAAGAAAACAGAGAACATATTTAGAATATATATAATGATTAAAATAATATATAATTATTTTATCAATTCTTCTTATTCTTTTCTGCATTCTAAGCAGAAAGTTAGTGATAGTGGGTTGTTTTCCGTGAAAGTTATGAAAGTTAATCAGTTCAGTCAGTCAGTCAATCAACACATTTTTTATCAAGGTCAGTTAGATTTCATCTGTCCAAAGCCTTTTTTCTATTCATTCATCTAGCTTTAACCTTTACCCAAACAATACTGATTACAAATGTATTATTTATGATTTTATGCATTCTATGTATCATATAACACATCTGCCTTCTTTATTGCAGACAGTACATTTACAATATATGATATGTTACTGGATGATATGTTACTTTCCATTATTGTCCACACAAAAAAAACTCTAGGCTAGCTAGGCAATTGTTTTCCTGGGATCCTGGCGAGGATTAAGTGGATAAGAAAACAATAAATTAATGAATAGAGTAGGTGTTAAAATGAAGCGGCACAGTTGATAGCACATGAACACTGATAGTTATGCATGCGTTGAGCTGTACAGTACTCCTTTACATGCAATAATTTGCATAGATTCTATGATTTGAGCACTAACACTGTTTAGTTGTGTAATAAATGACATTCCAATGACAATTCAAGAGAAACTGCTAGTGTAACTCATTTCCTGTTTATTGAGGAGGGAGGGTGATAGCTGCTTAATGCCTTATCTTGTTTCTCATCTCTGTCCTTTATAATACCAATTCTATTTAAAGCAAATATCCCATTGCTATGTCTTCATCTCATATATTATATGTTTTCAGTGTGTTTGTGTGACACACTAAAGAACAGGTTTGGTAAATGAGTACATGTTGGAGGCTGAATGACATATGGGACATTATCAGTGGGGTGCATCAAATGGCAAGTACAAATGGAAAATTTGGCAAGGAAAATGTCTGCCACAGCTGTTCAGCTTAAATCGAGTGGAGAGTAAGTGTGTAATAATGAAGCTACAATCAATAATTAAATGGTGTTACTTCTGAAGCTAGTCAAAGCACTAGTGGAAGTAGGTGAAGTTGCTCAAACCTTTAAAATGTTATCACACAGTAACAAATGATCAGTGCCCAATGAATACATCATTAGGAATGGAGAAATAATTTAAAAACACCAATAATAAAAATCTAATAGAATTATGGTTAAAATAGATGGATAAAATTATATAAATCACTGGTGTAGATTTGCACCGATTATAATTTTATTAATAAATTGGTTAGGTATTTATAAATAAAATGCAGCCAATTAAACAAAAATGGAAAGGTTAATAGAGGGTGATCCTGCAAATAATTCTAAAGATCCCCATAGCATGTGGACACTTCATTAGATGTGCTGTGGAACACATAAAGAGTAGTCATGTTAATCACTGTATTTCAGCAGGTAATACAAAGATTTAATGGAATACATTAACAGGGTTTATACATCTGATATGCAGAAGTTACTGCCACTGCATTGATAGGCTGTTCAATCCCTCTGTATGTCCGTATTCTTGCAACCGCTATAATTAAAACATCATAAGTCAACATTTGGCGGGAGTGGTGACACGGTCTGGTCGGTTACCCGGTCTGAAGATGACAAGTATTGACAAGAGTTTGGTTGCAGAGCTGATCACGCTTAGTCTGTTTCAAATGCTGAGATAGAACTGAACTTTAGTTGAACTATGTTAGCCCATGTATTCTTACAGTTATTTTGTATCGTACTGTAATTTGCCTCTGAACTGTACAGTTGCTCTCTCTTGAGTAAATGATTTCTCATTTGACAATGAGTGACATTGGCCCTGCATCAAAATGTTTATGGTTTGTTATACACTATGTGCAAAAGCCAAAGCCAAAAGCCAAAAGTTTCTGAAAACCCTCCAATCTCATGCATACAAAAGTCCCAATAATGCCACACAGACACCAAGTACATAACATACACAGACAAGGTTATTGTGTATACTGGCCCATAAGTCATAAAAGAAGTGAGAGGTTGGACCCAAAGGTGCAGGGCAGGGGAGAAGAACGACGTCAAGTAACGCAGGAGAACGCAAAAGGCTCCCCAAAGTACAGAAAATAAAGGGGAAAGGCGCAGCTGGGTCGTCTCCCAAATGAAGGAAAATCCACCAGCTGGGAAGGGAGCGAATTGGCCGTGGAGCGGTCTGATCCGCCAGAAGGCGAGCACGAGCTCACGCGTGCAGCACGCACAAAGAAGTGGAGTCAGGGCGCGTCCCAAACGGAGCCACGCAGCTGACTGGAGGGAAGCTTGGCGGCGCGCCGAGCCGCGGAGCGGGGGGAAGCCCTGAGTATGTCCCTGAACCGTAACAATACCTCGGAGCTTCCGCTCCTACGCGTCCGTTGGCTTTTAAACGCCCCGGGACGTAACCGTCTACCGTTCTGGTGGAAACGCGAAGCCGGGGGCGAACTGTGCAATGGGTTGGGCATGCGATGCACACACGTAAACGGCACGAGCGATCTAACGCCTAAGTCAAAACGACGTGGCAACGGACAGGACCGGAACCGATTCTTAAATAGAGGGAGTTCCAGGTGTGGGTTGACACGTCGTTAGCTGGATGGAAATAAAAGACGCTCTAAGGATCGCTCTGTATTGGCGGACAGCGATAGGCGCGACGAGCAGCTCGGCGGCGCACAGTAGGCTCCCTAACAATACCCCCTCCTAGGGACCGCTCTTGAGGGCCCAAGATCGGCGGCTTGGTTTTCATTGAACTCCCGAATGAGGGAACGGTCCAGAATGTGGCCTCCCTCCCAATCCACCAGATATTGGGTACTCCCCTGGACGCGTCTGCTGTCCAGCAGGCGGCTGACCGTGTAGGCCGGGGCCCCCTGGATGATTCGTGGACCTGGGGGTGGCGTAGGTTAGCCGCAGGCGAAGGGGCGTAATCGGGAGACGTGGAAGGTGGGGTGAACTCTCATACTAGCTGGGAGATCCAGCCTATATGCCACGGGGTTTATGCGCCTTACTACCTTGAACGGGCCCACGAATCTGGGAGCCAATTTGTGTGAGGTACCCCTGATGGGCAGATCCTTGGTGGATAGGAGCACCCGCTGGCCTGGATTGAAGGTGGAGGCCGGCTGTCGTTTCTGGTCTGCCTGCCGCTTGGCCTCCCTTTGAGATGCCTTGAGGAGCTGTGTGGCCTTTTGCCAAGCCGTACGGCATCGCCGAACGTGTTGGGCCACCAAGGGGACCCTGATGTTGGCCTCCTGAAAGAGGGGCAGGATGTAGCCAAACTGGGCCTCGAAGGGTGATCGTCTGTGGGCTGAGTGCTGAAGGGTGTTGTGGGCGAATTCAGCCCACAGGAGTTTGTCTGACCAGGTCGCAGGGTTACTGGCGGTCAGGCATCTCAACATTTTGCCGAGGTCCTGGATGACCCTCTCGGATTGGCCATTGGACCATTTGAAATTGGTGGTAACCCGAAGTGAGGCTAGCTGTAGCCCCAATGGTGCAGC
>JAUZST010075825.1:0-21192 GCA_034779995.1 Parotocinclus haroldoi | reverse complement strand
ATTTTTAATTATGCTATATAACAAATGCTTTATATCCTCTAAGCTGGTTATTTGATTACAATGATTTATAACCTGCAGCTCATGAAAGGAGTTTGGTTTATTCCCTATACAGTACACTGGGACATGTTGAACAATAAGAAATGTTCAGTCGTTCAGTGAATCCACTGGTACAAAATTCAATGGATGTTCATACCATGCTTTGGTAATATTCTAACGAAAATGATGCTTGGAAATAAGAGAAATAATATTTATAATATAATATAATATCCGAGAATAAACAGAGGAAAAGTGAGCATGTAACCTGAACGTGTGAACATGTGCCAGTTCAACATTGGTGATAATTCACCAGTCCTGCACCTAACAGGATTCGAACCCTAGTCACCCCAGGTTGAATGCAGTGCCGTCCATCACAATGAATATTATTTTTATATCATTAACAGTTCATAAATCTACAATTCTTTAAATAAATACAACCGTTTTTATAGGTTTTAGAACATACCTGCTAAATTAGACATTAACTCGGTAATACGTTTTTGAAATATACATTATATTATATATTATTGTAGAGAGAGAGTCTGAGTTAAAAACGGATCACCCTGAGCAATCAGCCTGAATGGTACGGTCTTACTTGGTTGAATGGAATTTGGCGCAGACCATTCCTCGTCCGTTCCAGATTTTTAGGGGGGAGGGGGATCACTCTGCATTCTTGTGCATTTATGGGACTGTGGCGTGTAGCAACTTGCTAGCAAGCATAAATAAACTTGTAAAATAATACGATAAATGATCTACGGACTGAAAAATTGCCACGCAAGATTTTATATATTGGTTACATCATGATTTCGTCCAGCTTTACTTTGCTAGTGAGTGAATCTGAATCCTGTAGCCTTAACCCGACAGCTCCCTAGGGAGTCGGTTCTGGAAAGCATGGAGTCGATTCTAGATTCTGATTCTGAATCAGAGTCGATGCCAATGAGTCGGTTTCACACAAAACATGTTTCAGTTCTGCACTCTCAAGAACCGAAACAAAACGGCGGGAAACGAGACCTTACGATAGGAAATAAGAAATAAGTAAGGCGGTGTTCAATACTGCCCGCAAACAAATTATTATGTGGATAATATGATCTCCAGTGACAGACTTTATACACTTTAAAGCTTATGAGTTGCCATCTCAGGTTCTCAAGAGCTACTCTGACTTTAGTCTTTTATTGTCACATACATTGTTATACACGTGCAACATGTAGTAAAATTATTTGTGCAATTCTCCAGGGTGTGGTATATGCATGAAAAAATTAATAATAATATAAAAAAACGGTACAAACTATTGTGATATTTACATGAGAGGGCAGAAGTGATGTGCATGTAAAGTGCAGTGGTGCCATGAGGTACTTGGGGTAGGAGTAGTTTATGATCCAGGTATGGTAATTGTCTGATTAAGAGTCCGAATAGCCTGCAGAAAGAAACTCTTCCTCATTCTCTCTTTCTTGGTCTTGAGAGCGCGGTAACGCTTACCTGACCTCAGCAGGGAGAAGAGTCCTTGGTTGGGATGGCTCGGGCCCTTCACTATCTTCCTGGACTTGGTACAGCACCTGACTTGGTACAGCACAGGGGCTAAATTCTGATATTATACATGAATAATAATAAAACTGTATCTGTGCTTGATAACACTGGTGCAGCAGATGGTGTCGGTGTTGCACAGCTGCAGACTAAATTCAGTCCCTACTGCTTTCTTTGACATGCGTTACAATTATCAATCCATTATATTATGCCTAATTAACACTGGGTTGTGGGCTAGCCAGTGCCCAGTCAGCAACTCTGGGTGCAAGAGCAGGAGCAACCCTAGATGGGGTGCCAGTCCATCGTAGGGCACACACACAGTCACACACTAAGGGCGACTTTAGAAACACCAGTTAACCTAACAAGCATGTCTTCAGACTGTGGGAGGAAATCGGAGTAACCGGAGTAAACCCACACAGACCCAGGGAGGACGTTCAGACTCCGCATGCGCTGAACCACCGCATCACATTTATGTTTACGTTTAGTCATTTAGCATACAGTAACTCAAAATAGCTTACAACTGATGTAACAATCCAGGCAACTGTGGCAGAGGATTGGATTTTAATCTGAAATTTTCTGGGCCACCACAGTCCCATATAGCTAGTTAGAGACACAATTAATTAAATGTGTATCTCTAATAAATAAATGTGACAGTAATCAGATGGGACTTATTGATGGGGTTTTCCTGGCACACTGCTTTACACAGGGTATTAAGGGGATGGACATTTTGACTTATTACATTATGGTGCACTGGTCTCAGACTGCTGAGATTGCTGAGAGACAAATGATTACGCTTTACAGCAGTATAGTTTTAGATTGGTAATGCCCATATTTATTACACAATTAACATCCTAATACAAACCAACAGCAATAATGATGAGAAGGGACCCATTTAGGGGGGTTCTGAACTGTTGCTGTGCATTGTTGTCCATCAAGGATTTTAGGGTAAGACTGGGGCATGTTATATTTTGACATGGGGATCTCTGGATGGTGGTAACCTAGCAGTACTGGACTATGGACCAGAAGATCCAGGATTTAAATCCCGCCTCTGCCAATTGTACCACATGTAAGTCACCGTGGTTAACGCTTTTAGGACCGTAAGAATTGTATGCAAATAATTTTTGTTATTTTGTATATTGAATATATATATATATATGGATTGGAGATCACACATCTTTAGTTTCCCTTTGTGGAGTGAAATGTCTCCAGCTTCCTTGAGTTGTTTAATGTTGTTATTCACTGTAGAAATATGGAGATGCCACCCAATCTCAATTTGTTGGAGAACTGGAGATCATCTGTCCATCTTTGGTCCTTAAAACCTTTTGTGAATACTGGTTTTGTACCAAATCATGATTATAATCAGCTGTTAAAATTACCTATTTAAAATCACATCATTATTTCTTTTTTAAAACCTCATCACAGGCCCAAAGTTGCCCTGCCCCAACCTTTTCTCGGAATCTGTTGCAGAGCTGAAATGCAGGAACTGATGTTTATTAAAATAATAATTCATTTGACCAGAAAAACATGAGCTACCGCAAATGCATGCTGTCAACAGTGACATAAATGCCAAAGTAAATCTAATTAGCACAAGTTTTTGTGTAAGTTGTGTATGTTTTCTTTGTATTTGAGGTTGTTAGAAAAAAAATTGAAAATTAGAAAATGTTCATGTAATATAAAATGTATAAAGTTAAATCTAGTCATTTCTTTAAAAAAAAGATGAAGAAGAAGAACTTCTACTTACTTCTAAATACATTGCTCACAAATATCAGGGGGCTATTTCATTATTTTTTGCCAGCAGTATATTTCTGACTACATAAAAATAGAGTGAGGGAATCGACTACAAAGCTTGGGAGTCGACTCTCGATTCACCAAATCCCTGGAATCCGGAATCGATTCTTTTTTTGGGATCGACTCGTAGAGACCTACACTCCGGATTTGGCTAAGGGGAGAAACGAACAGCTGCTGCAGACGAATTTGACACAGTTTTTTGGGGACGATGGCGTTAGCGGGGAGAGAATCGGTACACTGCCCGGGGGAATAGAGAGTCATGGCTGAAGATTATTGGGAGCACACGGTGGAGGCGCGTTCGGGATACTGTTAAGAATTAACACAAGGACACACGGGATTGTGAAGTCTTCCCTCTGGTAAGAAGGCTCGTAATGTCTCTGTTACATGCCCGGATATGTCCCGCTGGCTCCCCGGTTCTTATTCTAAAGTCCGTCAGCGAGCATTGAGTTCGTTACGGTGCTGTTCGGTTCAGGCTGAGTCTCCATGGTGATTTAATACCGGAGCTAGCATGACGGCTGTTGTTGATGTCAACGAGCTAGTAAGCGCTGCCAGTGTTAACGCTTCCAAATCGGCTCTCCTGTCCGAACGTCCTGGCACCAATGGACGGAGAGATGCATTTTGGTTGAATTTATATAGTGGACGCAAAATGAAGGCTTGTTTAAGCCGGAGCGATCTGCTCGTGGCGAGGTCAGTTAACTAGCGAGCTAATTAGCTGCGTGCATTCCAGTGCATGCTGTAGTTCATTAATTCAGCATGGCGGGACGGATCTATCTCTGTCTCACTAACACTGACCGCTTATCTTTTTTTGAACAAAAAAACCGAGCGTCATTGCAGCAGAAAATAGATAAATAACCCTTTTCAAATCCAAACTTTTTGAACTATCCTGGATTTCCGTTATAATGGCTCTTTACTTTTATCCAAGTCGTAACAATTTAAAGACATCCTGCATTAACTGAGCGCACGCGCGCGCGCACACACACACACACACACACACACACACACACACACACACACACACCATTGCACTTTTTATGGCTTAGTACACATGATAACATCTCCCGCAGGAGCGCACAAAGGTTAGAGCTGTCGCTTCACAGCTCCAGAGACCAGGGTTCGAGTCCTGGCATGTTCTCATGTGTGAAGTTTGCATGTCCCTTTGGATACTCTGATTTTCTTCCAACTTCATGGAAAAGACTGTGGCGTCTTTAAAGTGTCCCAGTTGGACTGGGTGCTGGGTACTGGCACCCTGTCTTGGGTAGTGTACCAGTACCCAGCTGACTGGTCCGGATGTGCTCTTGCTTCCGTTGTGAATAGCCATTGATGCAGAGAATTTTCAAGACAGGCGTAAAAATGCGACATGACTCCAACTCTTGAGACCGCCACAATTTTTTTCTGGCTGCCTTCAGGTCTCAAATGTGTGTACAATGGGTTGCCTGGATGTGTCCTCATGCACCCCACCTTTTTATGTCATTTAGCAGACGCCCTTATCCAGAGCGACTTACAATTAATGCAGTCTTATAGTCCAAGAAGTTGTGGGGTTGAGGGCCTTGCTCAGGGACCCAACTGTGGCACAGGCGCAGTCCCCCGTCTAGGGTTGTTCCTGCGCTTGCGACCCCGAGTGGAATATGCAGAAGATAATGAACGAGTGAATGAATAAATATTTCCATTCTGTTTTTTTCTGTGGACGCTTTGTGGATGGAAAAGCCACTATTGCTATGGTAACATGCGTGTGTAGCGTTAGTGCGTGCAAAGGTAGGTTTAATAATAATAATACATTTAATTTATAATGCACTTTACATTTCAAAGAAATCTCAGTGCTATAATTTCATGTTTTATTTTATTTATCAGATTGTTGAGGTTTGTGTAAATATAAACGGTTTGATTTTTCGTTTGCATTGGTCAAGATAAACTGAAACATGTAACCAGTAACCAGTGTAAGTCCTGGTTGATAGATGGCGGCTGACATGATGTACGGATGGATAACTCCGTCACTGTAATGTCACCATTTGAATCGGCGCCTTCATTAAATACATTTGAAATCAGTATAGCGTAGTTCTCTGTAAAAACACACAAATCGTTTATACCTGCACATAACTGTAACAGATGGGATTATTTGCTGAAGTTCCACAGGAGCCACATGTAGGAACATCCTGTATGCATCAAGCTACATTTAGAGACGTTTTCCCTTTCTGAACCCAACTCCTTCTGGTCAGTAGTCCAGTACCTCAACCAGTGCACCAAGGCGAACTATATAAAGATTGATATTTATGAAAGTGAGTGCATACCTCATGAACCTTGTTTAATTTCGAATACGTTTTATGAGGAATTCAAAATATTGGGGGTAAATAAATAGATCTACTCCAGTATTTGGCTGACACATGACTTGGTTGTGGTATGTAGCTGTGCTTTCATTAGTCATTCATTAGCAGAACATATGCTGAACTTTGGCAACCCTAAGGATTCAGCTTAGAAGCTTAGGCGATCAGATATGGTCTGTTTACGACCTAGTGCTAGAGTTTATGGATATAATAAACCTTATATTGTAATGTGCGTTACATCAGGATGAGTAGACATCAGTTGTGAAAATTAGTTTATTTTTTAAACAAATATTGTTTCATTTTTGTGCAATTTAAAATGCCATCACTTTCTTTTCTTTTTCGACTTTAGAGATTTTCTAACTTTTCCTCCTCATCCTGCCATAAAACTCTCTTTGGCATTATTTGGGGTTTTTCTTATGGAAAAATTGTTGTTTCCATTCTGTTTTTACTTTGCACTCTTTGAAAATTTGTAAACACTTGGTGGATGGAAAAGCCAGTATTGCCATGGTAACACACTTGTGTAACGTTTGATTGGGTTACATTTAGTGTGTGTAAAGGGAGATTTTATTTTTTATTTTACTTATCAGACTGCCGAGTTTGGTGTAAATATAAACAGTTCGATTCGAATTATTTCATTTGGGATCGGCGAAGATCATCACAAACATGTAACTAGTGAAAGTGCTGGTTAGAGTCAGATATTTATTTACGCTGAGTCAAGTGATGGGGTGCATAGGCCTGGTATAGGGAGTCACACACACACACACACACACACACACACACACACACACACAAACACACACTTAAAGGCATGAAGAGAGTATCACGAAAACACATTGAAATAGTTGCATTCGCTAGACTTTGAAAAGGGAAAATATTGGATAATGGACAGGAAGGTTCAGGGTTCAAATCCCACCTCTGCTCAACTGTTGGGCTCAACCCACAATTCCTGGGATTGTAAGATCAGAGTTAAATTACTCTGGTTAAGAACCTCTGCTAAATAGCTAGATGTGATGTTGTGATGTGATGTGTTGTGTTGTTGTCCACTACATGACAATAAAACTGTTGTCAGATCATTACAATTTCTTTATATAACCCAAAAACCTTGAAAATGTATTTAATATTAAAAAAGATGTTTAGTATGGCTTGGGTATCAGCAGTGAGATCAGCATATGCCTATCACATGCTTTGTAGTAGAAATCGTTAACATATATATGTGTGTGTACGTGTGTGCGTGTGTATGTGTGTATGGTAACCAACGTAACGAATTAGATCTGCTGGCAGCTTTAAGTACTGCTGCTGTACTGTTTTTTTTTTGTTTTTTTGTTGAGTTTCAAATAGGGTGCATTTCATTAACTGACTTTCATTGTCGACTTTATGCTGGGCAAGAATTAGTTTTTCTCCATTAGACTGAAATGTGTTCACCAGTTACTGTCGCTGTGGTACTGAAAGTTTAAACGGGTTATTAGGGATGGACGATATGACCCTAAAAAAAAAAAATAAAGTATATACATTTGACGCTGTATTTCAACAGCTTACAATTGCCACAAATCCCACTTTCTGTCATATGTTACTGTGCCTATGAGTCGTGTAATGAAAGTATTCCATACTCTGTGTCAATCCATTATATCATTACGTTAAGACGTCGGAATATCACAATATGGATGTATTATTTTGTCTAAAAAATTATACCGGTATTATAACGAATGATATGATACGATATGGCACACCCCTACGGGGTACCCCTATTGGGACTTCTTTAGTTCTTATGATTTCTCTGTGTAGGCAGATGATGGATAGGTTTGGATATTAAAACCCAGTTTAATAGCCAAACTGGGTACCCGTTAAAACATGTAAATTCCACTTTTCAGTTCCCGTTGAAGCATCTTACAGCGTACGTCGTCACGTAGTCACTCCAGGTCGATGGCTCCTCATGAGCACTCAACCATGACAAAACATCTCAGACACCAGTATGATGCTGAGCTTCAGCAGTTTATCAGGTTCGACCAACTGCTGCATTATCTGGATATATAAAGCATGAAGAAAGCTTAAAACGGCTTCATGTTGTACAAAAACAAAACTTCTCTCACTTAGTACTGGTTATAAGTTATCTCTACTGCTGAAATGATGAAACTGTGATCCAAAGCGGAAGGAACCTTTTTTTACACGAAGCTTTTTTTAAGCATCCCATGTGAAATGCTTAATGTAAAAATGTGTTTCTTTGGACCACGGATTCATTTTTTTGCATATAGTAGGTTGAAATTGGAAGAAAAAGCTTAACAAGCAAGCGATTACTTTTGAAGTTGGTAAATAAAAATTTAGTCTGTTTTTTAAGCCTATTTTTTCGGCATTTTGAAATGGAAACTTGCCATCGATGAGCAGAATCAGAATCGATGAAACGCAAACCCTAGGAACACTATCCAGCAACAATGGAGACATTTTAACGGCTCTGATGTCGTCATATGAAGAAACCTTTCTTAAATATTTTTAATCCACTGCTCACACAATGCAGGGGATTTTTCATTATGAGGGATTTAATCTGGAAATATGCTCTCATTTTTGTCAGCAGTGCAGTTGTACGTCGTAATGATTCCAAGATGAAACCTGTTTGTTTCCTGCAGTACTTGGTGAATCTCTGTTCGATTAAAATATCACCACTCCACTGCAAGATGAAACTGAAAACTGGGAATCCAAGCGGTTTTAAAAGAATATTGTGTCAGTAGTGCGTGCGTTGCATTTTGCTGCAGACAAAAGCCAGAGCTTTACTCATACATTAATCTCTGTCAAACCTGTTAAACGGGGCTTAAATTGGCTGATTGGACACGGCTTCCTTCAAAGTTCACTTCGCCCAAGCTGCCACTGTTGGGTCCTTCGG
Organism: Parotocinclus haroldoi; assembly: GCA_034779995.1. Taxonomy (NCBI): domain Eukaryota; kingdom Metazoa; phylum Chordata; class Actinopteri; order Siluriformes; family Loricariidae; genus Parotocinclus; species Parotocinclus haroldoi. Next base: position 12,660 of record JAUZST010075825.1, on the reverse strand, counting down.
GAAAACCCGTAACCTTTAGCTGCTCAGAGCATTTGGTACGTTGCTCTGAGTAATGTCTGCTAAATGCTGTAATCGTACAGAGCCATCCAGTTTAATGAGCAACATCTTTCATCATGGTAGCCTAATAGCCTGAGGGTCTGAATGTCACATAGACTCACGTTCCGAATTCGTTCATCCATTATCCTCCGCTTAATCCACACGGGGTCGTGGACCAGCCGGTGCCCACCCGGAAACTCTGGGTGCAAGGGCAGGAACATCGTAGAGCGCACACACACAGTCATGCACACAGTCACACACTAAGGGCCACTTTAGAGACACCAATTAACCTAACACGCTTGTCTTTGGACTGTAAGAGGAAACCGGAGTAAACCCATGCAGACACGGGGAGGACATGCAGACTTCACACAGAAAGGACCCAGGCCGCTCCACCCTGGGTATGAAACCGGGACCTTGTTGCTGTGAGGCGGCGGTGCTACCCACCGAGCCCCCGTGTCGCCCTTGGTTCCGAATTATGTTTATTCATTCTACAGATGCCCTCCTGATTTGACAACAAATATAATTCCTGTTTTGCCTGAGCTCCGGTTACTTAAATCAGAAAGCTATTGAGCACACCTGACATGCTTAGTTTAAATGGCATGCTGCATCAAGCTGCTACTCACTCGTGCATGCTGATGTGCTGCGGTCACTGGATCTCGTGCATCAGACGGGAATGGCAGTTGCGCAGATGTCACCGGGGTCTCTGCTGACTCAACATGGCATCTGCTGCGTTTGGAGCCTGCGAGGCAGAGCGAGAGCTTAAAAACGAGCACGTCTAGCCGGGTGACGCCGTAGCTTCTTGACTATAATAACTGCATTGTTAGAGAACGTGATGTCACTGTATCGGTCTGCCCTTTCAATCATTCATGATGTTGCCCGATGACTGATGTGAAGGTGCCTGCTTAATATTCTGCTGCATCAGTGGAAAGACTTTGAGCCATGCTGCCAAGAAGAACCACACGATGCCAAGCGGCATGCGACGTCCTGGAAATATTTTTGGCACCATTACTTATCATGGTGGAGTGTGTAATCAGGTGCGTCGTGAGCAGGCTCTCAAGTGGCCCCTTTTGTTAGGGATTAGTCCTAAATTTGAAGCAGCCGTGGATGGATTTGGGTGTTGCAGTGACCCAGTTTTCATATGGCCTTACCTAAATTAGTGTGTTTTAAGTAGAAAGGACTTTCTGTAACCCATCTATTTATGTAACTCTCGAGGACTGCAGTTAAGACTGGTTACGGTGACGTTGCCTGGGTTACTGAAATTTCTAAATTGGTCAAGAAGCAATTACAATACGTCCAAAACTCTGTGCGCTACTTCTAAGTGGGAGCAGCTATTTTAAGCACATCCATTACTAACAGGTGCATGAAATCAGGCAGGCTTAACAGGCGAAGACTGTTTAGAGTCGGAGTGTTTTGATATGCACTTAATAATCTGATTACTGCAGAAAATCAGTTCTGAAATTTTGACCTTGAAGTTGGACAGCTGTTGTTTTTTGTGTGTGTGTGTTTGTGTGTTTTTTTGGCTTCTGTCTCTCTCTCTCTCTCTCTCTCTCTCTCTCTCTCTCTCTCTCTCTCTCTCTCTCTCTCTCTGTCGGACCCACACTGAGATTGAACCCAGGACCTTCTTGCTAAGGCAGCAGTGCTACTCGTGTGTTTGTGTATGAGGCACATCGACAATCTAAAAGTGTTAGTCTAGATTCCGTGCATTTAGTGCAGTTGGTTTAATTGGTGGATTCAGATATCACATGCATCATGATAAATAAAATTAATCATGAAAATGTCTTTAAATATTGCGATGTAATATTTTTACTGGACAGCACGGTGGCTCGGTGGGTAGCACAAAAGGTCCCAGTTTCAATCCCAGGGTGGAGCGGTCTGGGTCCTTTCTGTGTGGAGTCTGCACGTCCTCCCCGTGTTTTGGTGGGTTTACTCCAGGTACTTCTGTTCTTCCCATAGTCCAAAGACAAGCGTGTTAGGTTTTTAAAGTGGCACTTAGTGTGAGACTGTGTGTGTGCGCCCTATGACGGATTGGTGCCCCATCTAGGGTTGTTCTTGCCCTTGCACTGGGAGTTGCCAGGTGGGCACTGGCTGGCCCGTGACCCATATGGATTAAGCGGAAGATAATGGATAGATGGATGAATACTTTTACCAGCTCACCCCCCCCCCCCAAGTTGGAGCTGATGACATATATAATTGTAATATATATATATATATATTAGTTTGTGCACGTTACACTCTTATTTCAGTGAAGATATTATCTCGTTATCCAGTGCAAAATGAGATATTGACTTTCCTAACCTTCGGTGTCTGTCAAACCGGCTACAAAAGAAATCAAGTCAAATTTACACATGCTCCAAATAGCACAGGTTTTGTCCGGTTGTTGTATCCTGTCCTCCCAGTTGTCTGGACTTGAAGTCCTTAATGAAAAATGCAAACACATCTGCTCTTCGAACATAAAGCTGCCAGAGCTGCTTTAGAAGGTGTCACTTTGTATTCGGACTTCTGCCACTTTAAAGCCACAGAGCGGCCTGCAGCTGTGGAGAGTACGACTTTGTTTAACCTCGTCCATACTTTCACTTCTTCATATCAGTTCTCAATACACCTGCTTACTTCCTAAGTGGATTAGCAGCGGAAGTGGCAAAGTGCAACGCAGTGGCAACAACGCCTCACCGGATCATGTTTGGCACGAGTCCTAATAATAATAATAATAATAATAATAATAATGTGTGAATTGAGGATTTGCCAGGAAGCAGAGTGAGAAGCATTTCTGTTTTCTGCCACTTCAGAGTGAAGCTGGAATGGCATTATTGGCTTATTGGAACGCTCTAGTGAACCATAATGGCAATGTTAAATACCAGAATTTACCTGGATATTTTATCCAAAGTGCTGTGCCGTCAGATCAGAGAGCACAAATTCAGAGAAGCCGAAACTGTGTACGACAAGAGACGTAGTGACCATCTGAAGATCCGCTACCGACCAACAAACCTCAAAAACGATTTTAACAGCCATGACGCAGCACATTTTGTGTCCCGTGACTTTTGACTCACCATGCACTTTGCCCAAAGTGCCAAAATGTCTATCTGAATGATAGCTAGTGTGATATTATGGGTACAGTTTGATCAGCCAGGGGTTGACTGGATTTCTGTTTTTTTAATTGGGTTATATGGTTATTAGGTAAAAATCTTAATTCTGCTCCATAAAAACGTGACCTTTGCTGTTTATTTGAGCTGGTATGAGATACTCTTAAGAGGAGCGTTAAAGTGTAGCTTCACACAGTCGTGATTGGTGAATAAACAGGGCTACAAGGATCAAGCACCTCAGAGCCAGTGTTTTGGTCTAAAGGTCAGATTTTCAGTTTTTCCTTTCAAGCCTCATAAATATTTGACAACACGTGGTGGTGCACCAGAAGCCGGGGTCAGGTTTATAACGTCCATCATGATCTCTTTGGTACTAAGGAACACTGGTGCTGCTGATTTAAAATGAACAGGAACTCACAGTGAAGTGGAGCAAAGTGGGTATAAAGTGGGTGTGTCTTGGAGAGAAAGGCTTCAATGTCTCTCACATCACTTCACTTCATCATGCCTTCTGTGAACATCTTACCTGTGTGAGCACAGCAATTAACAAATGTTTTTTTCCAAATTTACTCGCCCGATGACAGCTGGGCAAAAATCACATCTGTTCCTCTGCTTTTTTTTTTCCAAAGAAAGACTTGAAGAGGATTCAAACTCTCATAAAACTGACATGACATAAATAAACGCGGACTGTGTGCAGGGGACGGGAACAATCAGTGACACAACTGACACAAGTGTGTGTATAACTAAACTCTCTCTTTAATCGCATATTATACGTCCACGCTGCAGGTAAAAGTCACCTGATACACTGCTCAAATCACTTTATTGATTTTTTTATTTATAACATGATTTTTGAAATTCTCAGACTAGCCTGTCTAGCGCCAATGACCACGTTCAAAGTCACGTAAAATCACCTTCCTTTCCCATTCTGATGCTTGAGAGTTCGTCCTGATCGTGCCTACATTCCTAAATGCACTGAGCTGCTGCCATGTGATTGGCTCATTTGATATCTAATAAAGTGTGTGTAGACTGACCAGTAAACAGAGAGCTTTGCCTGAGGAATGACCTCCTGCCTCTCTACCACAGTGTGGTATGGTCCTACACAGTTACACAGGACGAAACAAGTTTGTTGACCTTTCTACCAATAACCTGATGTGATCTGAGACTTTAAATGTCCTCGAGGATGCTCTGCTCACTTGAACCCCTTCTTGATTGATCAGTGGACCATTAGAAGGGAGTTAGAGACTCGCGTCTGGAAATGGCATCTCCGAATGTCATGCATGTTTATCAGTCTGCACTGTTGCTTTCAGGTAACCGAGCTCTGTCTTGTATCAGCAAAGCCGCTTTGCAGCTGTCTCATTTGTAGCACTGCCACGGGGAAATAATCATATCATTAATCATTTATTTGGCGTTGTGCTGCCTTCGGCCTCTGTATGCATGTTGATCATATCTGAAGGTGGCCTGTTGCATGCAGATTTAATATCTCTTTACCACTCGCTCTCTTCCATTATCTGAGAAACGGTGGTGCAAAAATAGGACAGCCTGACCTTCTGTCTCGCTGCAGGGTGCTGTCAGTACAGCTGCCCCTACAGGAATCTCTAAAGACTTTATCTCAAATCTGAGACAGTTTATGCTTGATATATACAAAACAACCTTGAGTCCGAAAAAACCTCCACAGAAATAAAGTGGCCCAAAGGTTTTTGCCGGGTTGCAGACAGAGAAGAAAGTTCTCTTTTACAGGTAGACGGCATGTTAGTTGAAAAACCATTTGATTTGAGATAGATCTATGTGCATATACGAAAGAAAAAAAAACCATGCAAGTTCTTGCAAGCTGTTTCTAGTCGTAAAAAAGTCCAGACCCCTCTCTGAGGTTGAAGAGAGTGATAACAGTAACGCTGCTTGCCAGAGAAACATTTCATTACCTTATCTGTTCAAATCTCTAAATGGTATTAGCGTGTTTATCTTTCAAATAAAAACCAGCTGCTTTAAACTGCACTTCCCGAGGACCTGGGTTGGAACTAGGGCTGGGCGCCATGACCAATAATGTGTCACGCTTGTTTTCAAATGATTTTTTCATAGGAAATCACTGTACTTTTTTCAGGGGGAGAGGGTGAAGGAAGGGGGCTTATTCTAGAGTCAGGAATACATATAATATAGAAAAAGTATAATGTATATAATAAAGACTTTGATTACTATAGGATTTACTTTACCACACAAAATTACACAATATATGAAGGAACACGAAGCATCTGCTTAATTCTGTAAAATGTAAATGAATCGGGACGCACGAGTCTAAATGTTTTATTTCTTATACTAAATTATAAACCCATCTGTCTCATTGTCTTAAAGCAGCTTTACAGTGTTATATTATCTTAAAAGGCCAATCACAAAATGAGCAAACCTAGGGCAACAGTGGAAAGGAAAAACTCCCTGAATGTAGAAGGAAGAAACCTCGGGAGGATCAACACTCAAAAAGGGACCCCACCCCCTTGGGTGGCTTAGATGTTCATTTAGAAAGTTAAGTAGTAGTATTAGTAAGGCAACATCGGAGCCTTTGCTTTCACTGTTTCACGGGCGATGCTGCTTAACGCTGTCTGAATTCGTTATTAAAGTCTGTAATTTTATACACTCAAACAGCAGCTGCATACATTTGGCAAAGATAGGCTAATCCAAATGCTTCCAAACTGCAAACACAGCTCAATTCTTGGCAACAAGTTCCTTTTCTTAAATCAAAGTCAAAATGAAATTGTCACTTTCTGTATTATCCTCCTCTGTTTTCTATTCTTTATGCCTGTGCGAGTTCTTACTCATCCAGGTCATGCTAGACTCGATTGTTGAGTTAAAGGAACCAGGACGTTTCTCCTCTCATTCGAAAAGGCTTTTTCACTTCTACTTTCACTTCGTTAGTGAGGCGTGGCCCCGCCCTTCCACCGTGCGAGTCGTTAGTCACAAGGGTTGTGAATGGGGGGTAAATTTCCTGTAAGCCTTCTCCACTGTTCAGTGATGCTTGTTTTAATTGGTCATAAATCACCTCTTTTTTGGTGAATGCAAAGTATTGTTGAATTATGGGTATAGACTAAATCCCAAACAATATACATATCTTATTTTTGTTAATATTGCACACCAAAGTTACATTTACAGCATTTAGCAGAAACCCTTATCCAGAGCGACCTACAACTGATACAGTCTTACAATCCAAGCAATGGTGGGTTGGCAGAGGTGGGATTTGAACCCTGGACCATCAGGTCCGCAGTCCAGAGTTGTAACTCCAGGCTGGGCTTGTAACATTAAAGTTGGGTTGCGTGTGCGTGTGCGTGTGTGTGTGTGTATGTATATGTATATGTATGTATGTATGTGTATGTATATATATAAGGGTAGCCTAGCAGTTATGGTGCTGGACTATGGTCCAGAATATCCAGGGTTCAAATCTCCTCTCCTTGAGCAAGATACTTTACCCACAATATCTGGGACTCGCTCTGGGTAAGGGGTGTCTGCTAAATGTAAATGTATCATATACCACAGCCTGTGATCCTGACCGGTATAAACCTTTCCTTGTTTTGCCTTTTTGTTTTTAACTCAACTATTGTAAGTAAACCAAAACTTACCAAGTTGCATCACTACTGCACTATCACACGGGTCCTATTTTCACACTGAAGTGAAATCTAGCTCTTTACCCGCCACAGATTGTTGACTCTCTATCATTTGCGTTCCTTCAATACAGTCACCGTGTTTGTTGTTGATTCTTGTGTACAACACCCTACTATGCTTTTCTTAATGAATCTCTACCTGTGTTTTTGGCCACTGTGATGCTGCAATTGCCTTCTGAATCAATAAAGTGTGTAAACTATCATGGTGTGCTGGTTTTAACTCATAATTCAGCCAGTGACCAGGGACGGCTTGAATCCAGAAAGATGCATGAGATTCTGACCTCGTATTTGCCCTAAATACATTTCCTCATCGGGAATTTGCCTTCTGCATTTACTTTGAGTGCATGCAAATAGCAGCCAATGTCTTCTGAAGAGTCTGGCTCTCTTTCATTGAGTAGCTGAGGCAAACTCCATTTATATTTTAATGCAATGTTAGAATTTAAATTCATAGCCTTCTAATTAGTTGTCTAGAGCCTTAACTAGTCCACTCCAGTCCAGCCCCAGACAGCCAAGCCTGAGTACCAGTAGATTATATTTCCTTGATTAAGTGCACCTAATTATACTCCCCAGTGTTGTCTCTGTGTTTTCTAGCTTTGTTAATGAACAAAGGCAGTAATTCAGTAGCTAAGATATTGTGCTGCTTAATTTTATTGTAATTTTGGCCTTTTTAACAGGTGCTTCATTATCTCAGTGTTTCTTTTGTTTATCACCAGTGCAGATCGTTGAAGATTTCTAATTCTCAGTCGGCACTGGACTGGTCACTGCTGGCCCTCGTTCAGCTCTCGCAGCCAAACCTCTAAAGCCGGTCAGGAAACTTCAGCGTGCTCGCGTCTTGAGTTTCAGCTCTGGCTTTCCGTAGCCGTGCATGCCTCGGTCACTCCGCTTTCGCCATTTTAACTATGCAAAATATTTTTAGCCTCACTGTTTGTTTGCTGTAACTAGAAATGCCTGGTATGATGGCATTAATGGTTACGCATACTATTTTGGCCAGACGTTCTAATGTATTTTAATATCAAATATTTTTTAAGTTGTGTTCACTTGAGGTGTTTTTGCTGCGCTATAGTGTTTGTTTTAATTTGTAAAACATGAGGTAAGCGAACACCGAGCGTGGAGCGATCCAGCAAGTGGGCAGGGAGTGACAAGGTCCCAAAATATGTAGACCCCACTATGTGCTAAGTGCTCCACCTAATACAGTAGCCTTCAAAATAGAATACAGTGGCACTTGGGTTCTCGATGTTAAGTAGTTTCAGAAGGCTTGTCGAGAACCCGAAAACCGGGAGTATACCGAGCAATTTTTACCATAAGGAATACATTTATGGATTACATCCGTTCCAAACCCCTTGTAAAATTATTTCAGTTATGTGAAATGTTAATTGGTGTCTTTAAAAGTGTGTGGCTGTGTGTATGACTGTGTGTGTGCCCTACGGCCTGGCTAGGGTTGTTCCTGCCCGTAAACCCCGTGGGATTAAGCGGAATTGGATGGATGGATGAATGGATGGATAAGAAATTGTTGTGGTTTAGCAGTTAAGGTATTGGACTGTGATCCGAACCCAGGTACCAGGGTTCAAATCCCACCCCTGCCAAACTGCCACTGTTGTTTTTTTAGTGTGAGGTTGTCAGGATAAGAGAATCACACAAACTTAATACTAACTTTACTAACATATTACACACGTTTAACTAATCCTATGCTTTTCAGAAATTACGGATTATTTTAAAGAGAGTGTTTATCAAGCTTCTGACAAACATTGGCAAAGGCCAAGTCAAGAGCAAGATAAAACACGAGACCCTCAAGTCCATAAAAGAGAAGCTCCTGTTGTAGCCTGCTGAAGAGATCACTAAAAGCTACATTTATAAAAATCTTTGCTTCGAGCTTCATGTGCACAAGACAAAAATCCATTTTGAGGCCACTAACCCTGAGTGCTCTTGCAATATCAAATAAAACTGGCATTACGGCCAAATGACTTGCTCTCTTTTGCCCCCAGATTGTTGGCCGTACATCTCGGTTTTATTTCTGGCAGCGAGCGAGGAGAGACGATTTTAAACTTCAGTATGATCTAAGGGACAGAAGAGAGCTTAGGAATGTGGTTTGATCCTAAGCATTGACAGTCCTTTCCTCATTAACAGTGATCTAGCTGCTCTTATATCAGCTGTGCTTTGCTTATTGAGGATTAGTTCAGGCAGGACATGTCCTAAAAGGTAACAAATGGCCTAATTCAACTTTTAACCATGTGAAAAGAGCATGAATAAAACGCACCTTTTCCAAAGACAGAACAGATCAATTCAAACATATCTGAGGGAGAGACAAACTCAGCGGGCAGAGCCTGAACTCAACCCTAGTCTCAGAACCATTAACAGAACCATGAAACCCAGTCCAGCCACATATAAACCACAGTGGCTCAGTTGGACGAAAGGGCAGTAACCACCCTAGATGGGCGCCAATCCATCATAGAGCACACACGCACAGTCACACACTAAGGGCCACTTTAAAGACACCAATTAACCTAACACGCATGTCTTTAGACTGTGGGAGGAAACCGGAGTAAGCCCACACAGACATGGGGAGGACATTCACACAAAAAGGACCCAGGCCGCTCCACCCTGGATATGAACCCGGAACCTTCATGCTTGTCCAAAATCTCTTGGTATGCTGAAGCATTGAGTACTAGGGGACAGAGCCCAAATCCTGAAAATCAGCCTCACTCCATAATCTCCCCTCCTACAAACTTACACTTTGCACAGTGTAATGTACTGTCTCCTGACAACCCCCAAACCCAGACTCGTCCATCACACTGCCAAACAACGAGGCATGAGCCAATCCAGAGAGCACGCTCTAGAGTCCAGTGGTGCTTTACACGACTGCGTTCAATGCTATGCATTGCACTGTGAGACTGCTGCTGATGCATGTTTATCAAGAAGAGTTTTACATGTTCATTAGGGGCGGGGGAAAAATTAGAATTTCATGTGCATCGCAATTTGAACGTTAACGATTCTGAATCGATTAACAAATGTCAATAATCGAGCACACTTACATCTGAACGTGTAGACCAGCTTCTGTTCTTACACAAGAACTTAAACGTTAGCACTCACTAACTTTTCTGTTGCGTTTTTCCCAGTCTCGCTTTCGCTTCAAAAAGTTTCTCACTTTTGACTTTTAGACCCAATTTGACGGGGGGCAGGATCTAGGCAATCATTGACTGCTGGAGTTAAGCCCCGCCCACCAGCTCATTCTACAAAGCCCGCTACGTAAGCAAAAGAACGGCACTTTTTTACCCCACTGGAAAATGGTCAGGAATAAACACAGGGACGCTTTGTGTTTGTTTTCTCATAATCGTTTTAACGATTATGCCTTTTAATAATGAGTCAGACTGCTAAACTGCTAAACTTTTCGAAGCGAAAGCGAGACTGAGAGAAGCACAACGGAGAAAAGGCGCAAAGAAAGCGAAAACAGATACTTAATGAATATTAAACTCAAAATAGACGTTATAGACAAAAATATTCTGTTTACAAACCGGTTTTTATTACAAAATGTACTTTTTTGGTTACAGGTTTTGTGGTTCTCAAAACGTTAGGACCCATTTTGACGTCATAGATTTGTTTCATGTAGTCACATGGTATAGAAAAAAAACAATCGAGATGCATCGATAATCGTTGCCCTCTGAATCGTAATTGAATCGTGAGGTGCCTAGAGATTCCCACCCCTTAATGTTCATTGTAGCAGTGTTATTTCATGTATTATTGTTATTAGTTTTATCAGTTAAAAATAATGCTTTCATTTGATTCCTTTCTCCAGTCCTACGTTTCTATCCTCTGCTATTTAAACCTCTTGTCTGAGGCAGGAACTGTACTCTCTGATCCAGTCTGACATGAATCTGTTTTTTTCTTTTCAATATTTTCAGTTTTTCTCTTTCAGATAAAAGTGCTCAGTTTTGACCATTTTTCACAGGACATGGTTGGTGGATGAAATTTTATTGTATTATAACTGTATTGGAGTGGATATTTATCGGATTGATTCTGATTTTTTTTTTTTCCTCCAGAGTACAGTGGCGACGTGCTTTACACCACTGCGTCCAGCGCATTACGTTGAACTATGAGACTGCTGCTGACGCATGTTCATGATGAGGCTGTGTTAGATGTGTCTTAAATGGTTGTTCGAGAATTTCAGGCCTTCTATTGTATGGTCATTCTTCTTTGTACAGGTGTGGGTGGGGGCTGGGGGGGCTTGGTAATAACTGACCCTATAAACTTCAGTTGTTAATGGCACGCTTACAGTTTTAATTAAAAAAAAGGAAACAGGTTTTGGCTGTTTGGCATCTCGGATGAATCAGTGGCTCAGTGACTCAACAATTGAGGTTGATCAGTGCAAGGTTCAAGGCCTTGATTAAGGGCCTAACAGTGACAGCTTGGCTGAAAGAAGTCACTCTTATGATATTCAGTAACACTAATATTACTTCTAAGAGGATGTTATCAGAATACAGCACATTCACATGTGTTTATATACCATAATAGTACTGTACATGTGCCAATACTTGGTCGCTAATCAAGTTTTTTTATTCCACAGTCGAGAGGAGACGCAGGTTCAACATCAATGATCGCATCAAGGAGCTGGGAGAGCTCGTTCCCAAATCCTGTGACCCGTCAGTATCAGTTCTGTGTTTGTTCATTCTCAGTTAAACCAGACTAATGTTATTACAGTGCAGGGACAGTGCTTTGGTTAGCTATACACCGAAGAGCCCAAACTCCTGAATTTCTCCCTCATTCAACACGTCAACTCACCGTCTCGGAAATAACCAAATAACCGTATAATATCTGTGTGTTGGCTCATTGCTGTACATCTAAGTGCTGTAGAGGATTTTTCCATTTGCAGGTAGCACTTATATCAGTCTCTCAGTATTTTTATATTTTATATAGATTATGGTTCCGTTCTTTTCTGATTTGATTTTAATTGTACATTAGTAAGATAGGGCCAGAACAGGGGATCACAGGGATGGTGGATGGACACGGTGAGCGTAGTCTGTTCTTCCATGGGGATGTTTTTCCGTTGTAATAATGTTGGTGAAAAGAAAGTGAGTCCAAATACAGTTTGGACACGTGTGTAACCTTGTAACCACGTCTGTTTCTGTTTTTCAGGGAGATGCGCTGGAACAAGGGCACCATCCTGAAGGCCTCTGTGGACTACATCCGGAAGCTGCAGAAGGAGCAGCACAGGGCCAAAGAGATGGAGCAGAGGCAAAAGAAACTGGAGCATGCCAACCGTGCACTGCTCCTCCGCATACAGGTCTGCTCTCTGCATGCTTAGCTCCTTTCCATCGGGAATTACTTTTCCAAAGAAAAGGAGCAAAATCAGTTCAGCACCAGTAAATGATTTTTGCCAGGAGTCTGAGTTGAGGCGGGTGGCATCACCACAACGATAAAATCAGTCGTCTGAGAAAGAAAGAAACTCATTCACTGGAGATAAGGCGTAAAAACAAGCAATGAGCTTAATAATTCGATAACTGCAGAAAATCAAATTTTGTCAGTAATCCGGTCTACAGGTTTACATGTATTTGGGTAATTAGTTAATTGGAAACCACCAGGTTTACACGACTCGGACATCAGATCCTACTAACTAGCAAATAATCTCACAGAAACTTGTGGCTTAAATGTCAAACTTCAATAATTAAACAATTCAATTGTTAATTTCCTCAGGAATATACTACATTTCAGAGTCTCCACAAAGTATCTGCTAACCATTTCGTTTTTATTTTTGTGCTGCGTTTAATTCTGGGGTTGCCAGATCCAATGAGAAAAAATAAGCAACAGGTCAATTGAAAAAATCCCCCAAAAACCAAGACCAAGACCATGCTGCAATATCTAGACCTTAATCTGATCTGGGAAATCTGATTATGATCAGCTTAAGTGCCATGTAAATG